>ML806711.1:180324-196663 GCA_009831015.1 Picea engelmannii
GGACCTGGCAATTTCTCTGGTGGACGTAGCCCACACTGGGTGAACCACGTAAATCTGTGTCTCTCTTGTATTGTGTGTCTTCTGTGTTTTGTTTCTGCATTTGTTTTATTTTATTGCTCCGCGGTCCTGTTTTCTAACAAAATAAATCATAGAAAATATATAATTACATACCCCGACCTACATTTCAACAATTCAATATCATTGATATTCTTCTTTGTCTAACTCCAAATATTTCTCATCTGGTCCAGAATCCAGTTCAGAATGGATGTTTTAAGGATTGGGCATATCAACATTATCATCAATGTCATTTTTGATAATTTCATCGTCCATATGATCATCAAGCACATTTCCATCTACATCTAGCTCAATTTCTTTGTCTTCTTTGTCTAACACGTCTACTTGCTCCTCTACATCATCTTCTTCTTCAATATCATCTTCTTCCGCTACATTATACTTTACAAGCCTTCCTCTTGGATTATATCTAACAACATATGACCATCCCGCTTTACCTAGAACATTTGAGTAAAATACCTGCTCACATTGGCTTGGAAGAACATAAATATTAATACCCCGCTCAAGCATCCTTGTATTAACCATGGTAAATCCATTTTCATGCTCAGTAACAGTTCTTTCAAGATCACGTCCATTCGTTCATAATCAATACCATTTGACCTTTAACAAGACTAATTTAAAGGATTTAAAGTCATGACATTCAAGTATCATTCAAAAAACCATAGTATCTATTTTCAGATACTGTTGGATGCATGCCACTTCTAGATGAAACATTAGTGATCTGAAATATTGCAGTTATGCCACAACCAAAGGTTTTTTTCTTGTCATCCATATTTTTTATGCAAACTTTACGACCATTGTACCACATATCCTTGTGTTGTTTCAACTGCATTATGCCCAACACATAAAAAATGTGTTGTCAATTAATTAACATATTTATAATTAGTAAATATTTTAAGAAAATAACAGACAACATACATTAATATAATGGAAAATAAGTAAAAAATGTGGGTGAATGTGCTTTCTTGTTTATCATTTAATCCATATGATAAATCAATTTCCCTTTGTGCAATATCAGTATCTTGACTACGATGAGCCTCTTTAACCAATGTAGCAACTCCTTCCCATGATAACCTACCATAACATTGTATACATCGTTATATCCATACCTTCATCCAATAAATATTGTTTGCAATGTATAAATGTAGTGCATCCCACTCTTGACCAACTATATGAAAAAATAACAATGCATTAATAATTAGGTACCATGGCAAACATTAATAATTGATGGAAGAATAAAATTTAAATAGGTATGATATAAATAAAAATGAATAAACAAAAGTATTGTAGATTTCTACGATTTAATTTCCTTTCACTTTCCTCATTATATCTTTCCCCAAGAGGACCTCCCCTTCAAATTTGTTGATAGAGTTAACATCCCAAATGAGAGGCACATTCATATTTGTTGCTAATATAGGAATATATTGACTAATATACACCAAGGATTGATATACCATATATCCCTCCATCATAGAACCGTTGAGACATTCTCTTTATCTAACAAAGCTTTTCAATGATTTCAAATGCCTCTCCACCATCCACATTGACCTTGTGTGTACAGGTCCACAAATTCCAATATCCTCAACTTGGTGTATGAGGTAATGTTCTTGTGCATTGAAAAATGTCGGAGGTAGGTACTTTTTCATTTCACACATTAGGCAAGGAAGTTCTCTCCTCCAATACCTTATATATTCTTTATGGATTTCTTTAGATGAAAACCCACTACAACAAAACATGAAATTAGTGCCTAAAATAGTGTTGGAATTTAGTGTATTTCAATTCACGAATTGGACACCTTTTTCGACACAAAACTGGGCACAATCTAGACTGTTTATAATTGTGCCAGATTTAGCGTCGGGAAAATAGAGCCATAAATAGTGCCAAGAATAGCACCATATTTATCTTTAGGAATGATCTGGATCTCAGGGTCTGAGATCTAGATGGATTGAATGCCAAGAGAGGAGGAGCTTAGATGTGCCAATATTAGATGAAAAAAAAACATGGACAAAAACATGTAAATGAAGTACTCAGGAGGTGAGGCTCAAAGATGAGCCTCACCTCTAAAACCAATTACCAGTGAATCACTAAGAGCTAATTAATCTCAAAATGAACAATAAAAAAATATGAGAGAAGCCAAAATGAGTAACTTGATACTATGAGAAGGCTTGCTAGGCCTTTATATAGCATTACAAAATGGTCCATTGGACAAAGTTAAAAGGAGCTCATTAAATGAGTCTCTATTATTAGTATAATAGATCTAACTACCCAGCTAACTAAGTAGTGGAAAATAAAACCAAATACAATAACGGAAAGAGCTCATTAAATGAGTCTCTATTATTGTAATAATATATCTAACTACCCAGCTAACTAATTAGTGGAAAATAAAACCCAATACAATAATGGAGAGGTGGGACTCTCTTTGACCCATATGGACAACCCAATTAATTAATGAGGAGGTTGGAATCTCCTTGATCCACATGGGCCATCTATTAGCTTTATATCTTCATGAATTTTTCATCCGAATTTAGACCATATGCCCCCTTAAAATTCGAATCATTCCTTCCCCCTTAAAAAATGATGGTCCCCATCATTTCACCCATGCTAAAACAAGAAATCCCATTGTCATACCATTATGATTACAATGTGAAAATATCAAATGAAGAGAAGGGTTTTGTGTGGTTAACCCATAACCGTGGGTTTCTGGTTGACCCATAACCTAATTGACAATGACATTGTACATGGATAGAAAAATAAAGAAAGTTTAATAAAATCTCAAAATTTTAAAAAATAATATAGAAAAATCGTGACTTTGGGGGCTGTGAACATCCCTCTCCAAATCTATTCATAACTTTTGCTACGGGTGATGAAATCCAATTCTGTCGAAGAACCAGTGGAGCTATTGAAGAGATATTTCCATCATTATATGGAACTTGTTCTAAGGTGGCCCATGGAGTGAGAAAAAATAGGATGAATTTAAAGGGCACACAACCATGCTAGTTACATACATGTGCTACCTCAAACAAAGATATCTCATAAACTAGACAACAAAATGAAATTTCGAGAAATAGCCATTTGATATATTGAAGAGATATTTCCAGACATATGTGGAAATCCTTCTTTAGTTTTCTTATCAGGGAGAAAAAGACCTTTGAATATTGTGGTACACACGACCTCCTTGAATCAAATACATGCTGAGATTCAATCGATAATATCTCTCAAACTAGGAAGCCAAATGAGATTCCAAGAAATACCCATTTGAGATATTAATGTATTTCTATAAATATGTGGAAATACTTTTGTAGTTTCCTGAGTAGTGATGCAGGAGCATCTCTCCATGTCAGCCAGCTAGCCAGCCAGCCACGTCAGCGCATGCATTCAAAGCCGAAGAGAGGCGCAACCCTCGTCTTCAATTTTGAATATGAATGTAATTAATGTTGTAGGTTGTTGAGCCATGGAGCCGTGCCTTTGTGTAGGCATTAGAGTAGATAGGCCTTTAACGTTTGCAAGGCTAAGATCTAGATCCGATTCTGGACTAGACAGCCTATTCAATGTAATTGAATAGGGTAGGTAGATTGGAGGGAAGCACTCTAAGAGCACCCTCATGTAAAAGATCTATTGGGATCTCATTTTGGTAAGAGGTAGGAAGAGAGTCTGCGAGGAGAGAGCAGAAAAGAAAGAGCTAAGACTCTGTTAAAGTCTGAGCTCAGGAACACCTTGTACAAACAGGCATTTTCCATTAATACAAACAGAAGCAGTTTTTCCTGCATGTATTCTCTGTTGAATGAATGTTTGTGAGTGTTCTATTTATATGCTGTGAATGTATGTTATGATTGTGCATTTGCAGGAGTTTTTTTGATTTCAGGCTTGAGAGGTTCTTTGTGGTTTCATTCTAGGAAGGCGTGATAGAGTACTACGGTCTCTGAATACCAGTGCACAGAAGCACTTCTGAATTCTGCAGATTCAGACAAAGACGTGCCAAATGGGCATAGCAGCTGAAATCATCAACTCAGAAGAAGACCTGTGAAGTTGATGAACACGTCAGGAGGCAAGGCTGTGTAGCGAGACACAGTTGAAGACAGAAACTCTGTTGTGAGTTTTGTAAAGATCTGCCAAGTGGGCATTGAGCCAGTGTAAGGAGTGCACAGAGGAAGAACTCTGCTGTGAGTTCAGAAGAAGACAGAAGCTCTGAGGAGCTCTGTATAACTCTGCCAGGAGGGCATTGAGTCAGTGTGCAGACAGGCACAGGTAGAGAACTCTTTGAGTTATGTGATCTAAGGAAGAATCCACCAAAGGATCTTCACAGGGTTGTTGAACACCCTAAAAGACTCAACAATAGGTTGCTTGAGCAGAGGATAGCCAGGAGGGCATCATACTTCTCCATCTGTAGGAGAAGGAAGAAGGGAAAAACTCCCTTAAGAGATCTAAGTATCAGGAAATCTTATAAGAGATAGCACCTTTGTGTGCAAGGACTCTGCAAAGGCGCAAAAGTTGAAAAATCCCTTGAGGATTCAAAGGATAAGCTCAGGAGGAGTAGTGATTTTAGCGCAAAAATCCATAGCTGCAAGGAGTGCAGAAGAGAAAGGACTCTTTGGGAGAGTTCGGAGTCTCTAAAGCTCAGGAGGAGTAGCATCTTTGAGAATGTAGGCTAGACTCAAGGTGAAGAGATTGCAGGGAAGATGAACAAAGGTTGAGGCATTTGAGAATTTGAAATTCTTCCAAGTCTAGGAAGAAAGCGCCAAAGCTCGAAAGGAGAAACAGCTACCGTCGGATCAGCCAAGAGAATCTAGATCGTGGATTCGTGTCCAGGCAGCGTAGGAAAGGCACAATGGAAAGACAGGTCTGAGCCGTCAGATCTTGGTCTAAACAGCCGACAGCCACTGGATCTGTCGAGTGTTGCATGAGGTTTAAACCTCATGTGAAGAGCAGCAGAAGCAAAAGTCCCAAGAAGGAGTTCGTATCGAGATATCGACGCTCGGGAGTTCGGAGATCCGAAGGATGAAAGTCCGGGCACTCGACATCAAAAGTGCCGAAATAGTGAAAGGATTGTAGCCATCCATCTGAGGGAGGACACATGTCGTGAGATCACCCATATTGGGGATTCAGACACCGGAAGTCAGAGAAGAAAGTCCTTGACTTCACTAGCGGTGAAGTCGTGAGAGAATCAGGACCGTCCATCTGAGGAGGATAGGTGGCAAATATCAAGGGATCATCCAGATTATTTTCGGCACGAAATGAGAGCGGAGATATAATAAAGAAATGCACAAAGATATTGTAGGTATTTAATAATATAACAGAAATGTATCAGAGATGCAACCATAAACAAAGATATACAGTAATACATGATTTCTATTAATCAAAGAAATGTACAGAGACTGTAAAAATATAGAGTGAAAGACTTGCTAGAACGGTGGCAGCTTATCTCTAAGAAGAGATGTGATGGTTATTCGCATTCACAAGAAGATGATTACAATGAGGCTCTAAAGGCCTTTTTACAATAAACAGAAATGCCAAAAGTCCTAGACATCCAAAAACCTAACCCTAGGATATGAAGCACCAAAAGTCATGTGGGTCCCATTTGGGCAAGTGAGTACATCAACTTCCCAGGGTCGTAACTTTTGCATACGATCTCTGTTTTAGGCGTGTGATAGCTCGTTGGAAAGGTATCATTGAGGAGATTCATTTTGAAGGCTCAATATGCTTTTGGCTATCATTGAGAACCTAAATATCAAAAAACCTTCATTTGGACCCTCAAAATGGCCCCGGAAGTTAAAACCTGCTAAAAATAGTAAATTGCCAAAATTGCCAAAAAACTGTTTTGAGCCATTTGGAAAAGGTGGGTGGCCACTGATATCCACCTAGATCAATCCTCCCTCCTTAGGAAGCAATGGTCTCCATTGCATTGAGTTCCCTGGGGAGAGGGAAAAGTGTTTGTTGAATCTGCATCTTGGTGAGCTGCTTGTCTTGCTGGAGACATCGCGCTACTTAGTTTGTGGAAGTTTGTCATGAACCTGTTGAGGAGAAGTCCGCTCAACTAGTCAGGATACATGAGAGGAAAGTGTGCAAAAGGAATCTTTGCACTTTTCTACAACCTTGTCGACCTACTTCTGTTGGATAGAAGGTGCTTGGGGCAAGGCTGTAGTGGTTGCAATGTTCTTTTGTTCCCCTTTTGAATAGACTGTGAAGAAGCTGAATTTTGCAGTATGAGATACTACCTTACGACACTTTTTAGGTGGAACAGTAGTCGAAACTACCTCTGGTATTCTGTAGAGATGACCCCCTAGAGAAACAATGACACTACGGGGTCGAGACTCATAAACAGCATGGCGCTTCCACATATATGGTTGGCCCAAGAGAACATCACAGACATCTAGTGGGGAAACATCACATAATACCTCATCCTTGAAGGGTTGGATGCCATATGACAATCGACATTGCTGGATGACACTGAGATCTCGTCCTTGGCGAAGCCACCCGATGTTGTATGGCTACAGGTGTGGTGTTGTCGGCAATCCCAACTGTTTGACGACCTCTGCTGAGATGAGGTTTTTCTGGCTTTCGCTATCAACAATAAAATGCAGCGGGGTCCCCTTCACCCACATCTGTGAATGAAAAAGGTGCTCCCCCTCTTCAGGATCTGTTGGTTCTTCTGGTTGAATTACTGCGGTCGCGACAATAGTAGTGGGGTCTGCATCAATGATCTGTCCTTTACCAGTATTTTCAGAATCAGATTCTGAATCAAGGTTCAGCTCCTTATCTTTGATCTCGGCCACCAATGACTGTTTTGAGCGAAATTCATCGTTGTTGTGCTAGGGGCTTTTGTGGAAATCACACCATTTTCTAGTGTCCTTCTTTGTCTTCCCGTGACCCTTCTTTTCCTGTGTCTTGGACTGGTTTTCGGGATACTGTTTGTTAGGGCCGTCTTTGTCATACTTCGGTTGTTGTGGATTTGAAGACCCGAATTCCCATTTGTTCTGGTGCTTAAATTTCTATTCAATTTTAACAGCATATCGATAAGCAGCACCGAGTGATGAGATGTCTAGAAAATCCACTTTAGTCTGGATGTATCTGTGTAGAGCCCCACGGTATTTCAGAACCAAATTTCGCTCAGATTCTTTGATACCCAGCTTGGTGCACAAGGTATGGAAGGTATTGGTGAACTCCAAAACTGCTTGGACCCTCTCTTGCCACAGTGTGGTCCATCTCATGTACTGGTCCTCATAGTTGCCAACAAGGTAATACTGTTCCTTTATCACATCCACAAAAAAATCCCAAGTGGGATCGGCCCTGTATATCCCAGACTCCTCCATGGAACTTTGCTCCCAGTAAGTTTCCCACCAATGTTTGAAATGAGGGAGATATTTAAGGAGTGCGAAGGTGATCTTTTCTTTGTCAAAAAAATTGTGAACAGAGAAATAAGCTTCTAGCAGAGTTAACCATTTTTCTAGGGCTTCTGCATCTATCTGTCCTTCAAATACAGGAATATCAAAATTAACTTGTACCTTGAAAGGTGAGGTGCCTCCAAAGTGGCCGCTTGATGAAGATGCTCCTGATGCTATCAGTAGGCATTGAAGGATGTGGGAAAAATTCTCCATCATTTCATCCCTCTGTCGCGTGAGAGCTTGCTCAAGCAACAGATTGATAGGATCATCTGCTCCGTCGTTTTTATTTTCTTCCGCCATTGAGGGTTTCTTGGGTGTGTGAGAGTGATTGTATTAAAGAGAGACAAGCTCAAGACCTAGCTTTCTATACTCGGACCTCGTCGGGAACATGCACTGAAAAAAATGATCAAGAGCAGCCTGCTCTGATACCACTGATCCGGATTATTTTCGGCACGAAATGAGAGCGGAGATATAATAAAGAAATGCATAGAGATATTGCAGATATTTAATAATATAATAGAAATGTATCAGAGATGCAACCATAAACACAGATATACAGTAATACACGATTTCTATTAATCAAAAAAATGTACAGAGACTGTAAAAATACAGAGTGAAAGACTCGCTAGAATGGTGGCAGCTTATCTCTGAGAAGAGATGTGACGGCTACTCGCATTCGAAAGAATATGATTACAATGAGGCTCTGAAGGCCTTTTTACAATAAACAGGAATGCCAAAAGTCCTAGACATCCAAAAACCTAACCCTAGGAGATGAAGCACCAAAAGTCATGTGGGTCCCATTTGGGTAAGTGAGTACATCAGCTTCCCGGGGTCGTAACTTTTGCATACGATCTTCGTTTTAGGCATGTGATATCTCGTTGGAAAGGTATCATCGAGGAGATTCATTTTGGGGGCTCAATCATGCTTTCGACTATCATTGAGAACCTATATCTCAAAAAACCTTCATTTGGACCCTCAAAATGGCCCCGGAAGTTAAAACTTGCTAAAAATAGTAAATTGCCAAAATTGCCAGAAAACTGTTTTAAGCCATTTGGAAAAGGTGGGTGGCCACTAATATCCACCTGGATCAAGGGATCTCACAAAATTGGAGGTTCACAAGGTGAGATCCCAGGAGTTGGGTGCTCCAAGTCGCGAATTTGTGAAATCGCGAGGAGCGAGGACAGCCATTGAATCCAGAGAACGGGAGGACCGTTGGATTAGGAACCCCATCACCGATCACACATTCGAGAGTTCGGAGGTTGAGAAGGGTCACTTTCAACATCAGAATTCATGAAGTGTCGAGAGCAGAGGCTTGTGTGGACACGTGGCAGAGCCATAAGGTGGGGCCCGCATGATAGATAGGCAGACACGCATCACCTAGAGAAGGGAGTCAACGCTCCATTGATTTCTCTCATCTCGGGGATTTGCAGGATAAGAGCATGAAGGCTCAACGCTTCAACTTTAGAGGTTGCGAATAGGAAAAAGCGTCAAGGGAGAAGTCAACCCGGCATTGACTTATCACGTCTCGGGAGATCGCAACAGGAGGGCATGAGAGTTCAACCCATGAACTCGCGAGATTGCGAGTTTCAACAAGTGCCTTTGGAATTGGGCCTTGGTGTTAGTGATGTGGTCGCTTGGAGAAGGTGGAGCTCATGCCTAGTGTTGTTCGCATAGGGGAGCTTCCTGAAGGACCTATGGATTGACTTGAAGAAGATTCCAGCAGGTAATCGAAAGAGCTGCTTCGACTCATGAAATAAATTGAATGATCCTTAAGACCGGGAGGTCATGCAGAGACTCTGTTGAGGTAGAGGTAGTGTCTGCGTCAAGTGGTATCAGAGACTGAATCTTGTCTGTATATTTCAAGTAAGGGAAGTTAGAGGCGAAAGAACACTCTAATACACATCAAAGTGGTATCAGAGCCGGACTTCATCTGTAGATTTCAGGTGAAGTGAAGAGGAAAATAAGACAGTCAGGAAGACTATGGATGAAGCTGAAACACTCAGGGGTGCAGATTGATAGCAGTAGGTTTTCCAGGAGAGAAAACAGGGACAGCGATATGGCTACTGAAGGTTGAAGATACGTTAGAAAGAAAATCCCAAAGTTGATGGTCAAAAGACAGTGTAAGCTGTTGAGAAGTTGGTTGAGGCCTGCTGAAAACCTCAACAGACCAGAGAAAAGGGTTCAGGTATGTGAACTAGAGACTAGGAGAAATCTCAGTGATGCAGAGGATGAAATGGGATCAGCTGAATATCTCAAGCACTCCCAGGAGGGCAGAGAGGAAATTCCTGATTTCCAGGTGGGCAAAGATTTGAGATTAGCTGAGGATCTCACAGACTATCATGAGGATAGCCAAGGAATTTCACATTTCTAGAAGGGCAATGGATCAAGATCACTACAGGATCTCATAGTCTGCCAGGAGGGCAGCGAAAAAATCCCAATTTTCTAGGTGGGCATGGGAATAGAGATGAAGCTATCTAAGAGTCTCATGGACTCAGAGGTGATTTTGAATCAGTCAAAGGAGATGATAGAGAAGATGAGCTCAGAATTAGAGTTGGATCAGCAGATGCAACTGACAGAAGAGGAGGATCAGAGGAGGCTTCTAATGATTGGGGGAATTGGGATATTCCTACCACTTAGCCCAGAGGAGGACAAAGTTTGTGTTGCAAATGAAGCAAAAAAAACAAGAGAAAGATAGCCAGATGAGACTGTTAAAGAAGAATTGGAGTAGGTATTTGAGACTGCCCAAGCAGAAGAAGAAGAGAATGAGCATTCCAAGGAATGGCTCAATACTTTTGGCCAGGTAGATGAAACGACTGCAACATGGGAGTTTGCATAAGAAGAAGAAGAAGCAGATAGCATTAGTTTGGCTGATCTGTATGAGCAAATTGAAGCCCTGGAGAGAAGGGTGAAAGTGCAGAGTGTGCACATCCAACAGGCGAAGTTGGAAGCAGTTGATGAAGCAGGCATGGGAAATCATTGCGATCTACCAGACTACAGAAAAATTTTGCAGCTGAGGAGACTGCATGAATAGGGCCAGCCACTGGAGCAGCTGGACGAAGTGATCGAGGATATCAGGGAGCTGATGTTAGGGTCAGTAGAAACTGTCAACGAGGAGAAGCTGAGCAGAAGGAAAGAAGCAGCAACAGCAGTGCAAAAGCAGCAACAACAAAGAGATGGAGCAGATGAACAGCTCCAGAAATTTGTTTGGGATCCAGGAGGATTTCCATAGCTGAGAGTGGAAGATCATGAGCAGGAGCTCATGAATTTTGCTGCTGAGGGGTATGATGTAGGAGCATCTCTCCACGTTAGCTATCCATCTAGCTAGCCACGTCAGTGCGTGCATTCAAAGCCAAAGAGAGGCACAACCCTCGTCTGCAATTTTGAATACGAATGTAATTAATGTTGTACGTTGTTGTGCCATGGAGCCATGCCTTTGTGTAGGCATTAGAGTAGGTAGGCCTTTAATGTTTGTAAGGCTGAGATCTAGATTCGATTCTGGACTAGACAACCTATTCAATGTAATTGAATAGGGTAAGTAGATTGGAGGGAAGAGCTCTAAGAGCCCCCTCATGTAAAATATCAATTGGGATCTCATTTTGGTAAGAGGTAGGAAGAGAATCTGCGAGGAGAGAGTAGAAAAGAAAGAGTCGAGACTCTGTTAAAGTCTGAGTTCAGGAACAACTTGTACAAATAGGCATTTTCCATTAATACAAACAAAAGAAGTTTTTATTGCATGTATTCTCTATTGAATGAATGTTTGTGAGTGTTCTATTTATATGTTGTGAATGTATGTTGTGATTGTGCATTTGCAGGAGTTGTTTTGATTTCAGGCTTGAGAGGTTCTTTGTGGTTTCATGCCAGGAGCGTGTGACAGAGTACTGCAGTCTCTGAATACCAGTGCACAGAAGCACTTCTGAATTCTGCAGATTCAGACAAAGACGTGCCAAGTGGGCACAGCAGTTGAAATCATCAACTCAGAAGAATACCTGTGAGGTTGCTGAACACCTTAGGAGGCAAGGTTGTGTAGTGAGACACAGTTGAAGATAGAAACTCTGCTGTGAGTTCTGTAAATCTCTTCTAGGTGGGCATTGAGCCAGTGCAAGGAGTGCACAGAGGAAGAACTCGACTATGAGTTCAGAAGAAGACAGAAGCTCTGAGGAGTTCTGTATAACTCTGTCAGGAGGGCATTGATTCAGTGTGCAGACAAGCACAGGTAGAGAACTCTTTGAGTTCTTTGATCTAAGGAAGAATCCACTGAAGGATCTTTGCAGGGTTGTTGAACACCCTGAAAGAATCAGTAATAGGTTTCTTGAGTAGAGTATATCCAGGAGGGCATCATACTTCTCCCTCAGTAGGAGAAGGAAGAAGGGAAAAACTCCCTTAAGAGATCTAAGTATCAGGAAAGATCAGAAGAGATAGCACCTTTGTGTGCAAGGACTCTGCAGAGGCATAGAAGTCACAGAATCCCTTGAGGATTCGAAGGATAAGCTCAGGAGGAGTAGTGATTTCAGTGCACAAAGCCATAGCTGCAAGGAGTGGAGAAGCGAAAGGAATCTTTGGGAGAGTTCAGAGTCTCTAAAGCTCAGGAGGAGTAGCGTCTTTGAGAACGTAAGCGAGACTCAAGGTGAAGAGCTCACAAGGAAGATGAACAAAGGTCGATGCCTTTGAGAATTTGAAATTCTTCCAAGTCTGGGAAGAAAGTGTCAAAGCTCGGAAGGAGCAACAGCTACCTTCGAATCAGTCGAGAGAATATGGATCGTGGATTTGTGTCCAGGCAGCGTAGGAAAGGCACAATGGAAAGATATGTCTAAGCCATCAGATCTTGTCCTAAACAGCTGACAGCCGTTGGATTTGTCGAGTGTTGCACAAGGTTTAAACTCGCGTGAAGAGCAGAAGAAGCGAAAGTCCCGAGAAGGAGTTCTTATCGGGATATCGATGCTCGAGAGTTCGGGGATCCGGAGGACGAAAGTCTGGGCACTTGACATCAAAAGTCCTGAAATAGTGAAAGGATTGCAGCCATCCATCTGAGGGTGGACATGTATCACGAGATCACCCATATCAGGGATTCGGACACCGAAAGTCAGAGAAGGAAGTCCTTGACTTCACTAGCGGTGAAGTCATGAGAGAATCAGGACTGTCCATCTAAGGAGGACAGGTGGCAGAGATCAAGGGATCTTGCGAACTTGGAGGTTCGCAAGGTGAGAGCCTAGGAGTTGGGTGCTCCAAGTCGCGAAGTTTCAAAATTGCGAGGAGAGAGGAAAACCATTGAATCCAGAGAACGGGAGGACCGTTGGATCATGAACCCCATCGCCTATCATGCATTTGGGAGTCCGGAGGTTGAGAAGGGTCACTTTTGACATCAGAAGTCGCGAATCGTCGAGAGTGGAGGCTCGTGTGGACACATGGCAGAGCCATAAGGTGGGGCCTGCATGATAGATAGGCAGACACGCATCGCCTAGAGAATGGAGTCAACGCTCCATTGATTTCTCGCATCTCAGGGATTCACGGGATAAGAGCGTGAAGGCTCAATGCTTCAACCTGCGAGGTTGTGAATAGCGAAAAGCATCAAGGGAGGAGTCAACCTGACGTTGATTTATCACGTCTCAGGAGATTGCAACAGGAGGGCACGAGAGTCCCACGAACTTGCGAGATTGCGAGTTGCGACAAGCGACTTTAGAATTGGGCCTTGGTGTTAGCACTGTGGTCGCTTGGAGAAGGTGGAGCTCACGCCTAGTGCTGTTCGCATAGGGGAGCTTCCTAAAGGACCTGTGGATCGACTTGAAGAATATTCCAGTAGGTAATCGAAAGAGCCGCTTCGGCTCATGAAATAAATTGAACAATCCTTAAGACCGGGAGGTCACGCAGAGACTCTGTCGAGGTAGAGGTGGCATCTGCGTCAAGTAGGGATAGAAGTAAAGTTGAATATGGTGGTATGCGTGGCCTCTTTGGGTCAAATACATATTGAGATTCAATCGACGATATCTCTCAAACCAGGAAGCCAAATGTGATTCCACAAAATATCGATTTGATATATTGAAGATATATTTCTAATGATATGTGGTAGAGCCTTTGAATTTTTTTGTAGAGGTTGCAACACCTATTTGAAGTTGGATGAGTGTAGAGGGCCACAAAGGATGCCAAGGGTTTGTAGAGAAACATGGGTTGTTGTAGAGGTTGTGGAACCTTTGTGGGAAGCATGGAAACCCTACAAATTTGTTGAAAATATTTTTGACCAATGGATGTAGTGGATCCATGTATGGATGTAGTGAATCCATGTATGTTTCTCCTTGTAATGGTGAATGAAGATGCGAGGGAAAAAAGAAAGCCCTGTAGTGCCTGTGGCCCAATTGTGATTCTTATAGTGTATGGCCTGACAAATGGATTATGATAGTACCAAAAGGAGTTTGGTGATTGATGAAAATGTTTGAAATCGCAACATGCTTCAAACCCTTTTCCTGATGGAGAACATACCTTCTTTGATACCACTGATCTGGATCTCGGGAGTTGAGATCTGGATGGCTTGAATGCCAAGAGAGGAGGAGCTTAGATGTGCCAATATTGCATGAAAGAAAAAACATGGACAAAATCATGAAAATGGAGTACTCGGGAGGTGAAGCTCAAAGAAGACCCTCACCTCTAAAACTAATTATCAGTAAATCACTCAGAGCTAATTAATCTCACAATGAACAATAAAAAGATATGAGAGAAGAGAAAATGAGTAACTGGATATTATGAGAAGGCTTGCTAGGCCTTTATATAGCATTAAAAATGGTCCATTGGACAAAGTAAAAAAGAGCTCATTAAATAAGTCTCTATTATTAGTATAATAGATCTAACTACCCAGCTAACTAAGTAGTGGAAAATAAAACCTGATACAATAATAGAAATAGCTCATTAAATGAGTCTCTATTATTATAATGATAGATCTAACTACCCGACTAACTAATTAGTGGAAAATAAAACCCAATACAATAATGGAGAGGTGGGACTCTCTTTCACCCATATGGACAACCCAATTAATTAATGAGGAGGTGGACATCTCCTTGATCCATATGGGAAATCTATTATCTTTATAACTTTATGAATTTTGCATCCAAATTTAGACCATATAACCCCTTAAAATTCAGATCAGGGAATAGCGTCGGAAATGACGCCAAGAATAGCGCCAGGTGTTGCTTCTAGTTTTTCTTATGACATTACTTCCAATTTTACTTCAAGTTTGGCTTCTAGTTTGGCTTCAAGTTTTACGTCCAATTTTGCTTCTGATATGGCTTCTGGTTTGGATTCCAATTTTACATCTAGTTTTGCTTCTCATTTTTCTTCCAGTTTTTCTTCCCATTTTGCTTCTAGTTTGGCTTCCAGTTTTGCTTCCGGTTTTTCTTCTGGTGTGGCTTTCAATTTTTCCTCCAATTTGGCTTCCATTGTTGCTTCTTTTTTTGCTTCCAAAAATGCTTCTTGTTTTGCTTACAGTTGTTAATTTAATATGTCTTATTTCAATTCAATTAGTTAAATATATCATGTCTCTTAAATAACTTATATGATTATACGGTAAGTCATATAAATGCATTTGAAATATTTTATAGGACAACATTTATAAAGAATTTTTAGGGAAACAAACCTCCATACAAATTAACAACATCATTATACTTATTAAATCTCCATCAAAATAGAATCTACAACATCCAGTATATATAAAACAACAAGATAATTATTATAACATGGTCATCATCTATAATTAAAACAAATGAGTCAAATATCTATAATTTAAGTGAATTTGGCAACATCCACCATGAGTAGTAAATCAAAGCCATCATACGTAATAAATATGCATCCAAAAATTATCAACCACTTTCAATATATAAAAATTGACGAGTCAATACTGATAAGATCATCATCATATATAACTAAAACAAGTGAAAGTCAAATATTCCATATAACATGTGAAAATGATACATGTCCAACAATCAACATAAGTCAAAGTGATATATCATGTATGAATGATATATAAATAAAAATAATAAATTATGTAATACAAAATGATACAAGTCAATATGATACGTCTTGTCCAAATGATATAAGTCAAAATGATACATGTCAAAATGATACAACTCAATAATATGGTACTGGAGGCCGTGAAAATGATACATACGATACTAACCATGAAAAGATGCATTATAACAATATATCAAAAACGATCCATGATGTAGTCTATATGATCATCAATGTCATTGGATACTACCAACAACTTCCTCATCATCATCATCACCATCATGATCATCGTTTGCATCGACATCGGCCTCACTATCATCTGTATCTTTTTCATCATGGGCTTCATATTCCATCTCAACATCTGACCCAATGTCATATGGATCTATTTGATGAGGATGATTCGAATCTTCTGGAAGATCTTTGTTCTACAAAAAAAAACATTTAGAATGAAAAGTTATTATTTATTTCATGCAATAATTAATTTCTCTATTATATATCTAATATTACAAAATATGGAATGAAACGATAATCATATTACATCCTATCAAAGTGTGCATATGATAATAAAATTTCAAATAAGTTACAGTTAAGATGTCATTCTAATGATGTAAAACATTGAACAAATCTAATAAACTTTAGTAAAGATCATAGAAATATTTGTTATACAATTTAACTATCAATTGTAATTTATATTACATAAGCTTAAGTACAAATCCTCTCCATTTTGTGCTATATATGATTATGTTTTCCTTCAATATACTTTGAGAGTTAACTAGTCTATACATTTTCTTCTCTTATATTTCATAAATGAATAGGTCCTCATTAGGTCTAGGAACACTTCCACACAAAAGTATGCCCTAACCATTACTTTTCCCATGAGTTTTGGCCACTTTTGAATA
>ML806711.1:210175-225317 GCA_009831015.1 Picea engelmannii
GTTCTTATTATGCTCTTATCTATTGAAATGCAAAGAACTATAATAATGGCATAAACATTAACATATACAAGAATTGTGTTTTTGAGTTTTTATGGTGAATTCATCTTGTTGAGCATGTAGTGTGCTTTTAGAAAGTGACCACGACTTGCTGGGGGGGCCACCAGTAGTATGGTAACTGTCTTTGTGTTTGTTTATGAATTTCATAGTTTAGTTGTTCTCTTTATTTTCCTGTACATGCATTTTTATTATGTTAATTAGTTTGTTGTTATAATTTAATTGCTTTGACTCTCTTTTGCAGGTTAGTATGATGAATTGTGTTAGCATGCATTAATCTTGTAGTCAGGAACGGATCTACATATCCCTAGACTAACCCCATGTGTAATTAGATATTGGATTACGTTTTCATTTATGATTTTAGAATCAAGTTTAAAACAGTGTTTTAATTAGAATAGAACATAGTTTTTAATTGAGCTTTTTGTGACAAGGATTTGATGGATGGATAGGATCAATTTCAGTCTTTAATCATAGCTTGCTTATTTCATTTTTATGTAGAATTGGCTTAGCTAGTTGTTGGTTAATATAATTGTTAATTTACTTTTAATTTATGTTTTTAAGCATTTCTTTATTTAGTTTGAATTGTTAGAATAGATGCAGTATAGTTTCATTTATGTAATTTCCTTTCCTAGAATTAAATTGCAATTATATTTCTTAGTTAATGGTTGAATCTAGTTTTGCTCACATAGTATAGAAGTATAATGATGATCTCATTATGTTGTTGATGGTTAATATATGAATATGCAGGGTATTTAACATTGTTTTGTCATGGCTAAATTCTCATTGGATTGTTTAATCCACACCTTTCACTTTGCCATTGAGATTAGTGTTGAGCTTATACCACTTGAATTGTCATTTGTTGTCAAATGCCATCAAGATATCATCCGACACCGAAGACATTCACACAACCACCAGCATTATATTTGAATTGTCATAGGTTAAAGGATAGTTTTCTTGTTTTCATAGGTTAAAGAATAGTTCTCTTGCTTTCATAGATTAAAAGAATAGTTTCCTGTTTTCATAGATCACAAAAGATAGTTTCTTGCTTTTGTATATCAGAAGAGATAGTTTCTTGCTTTCCTAGTTTAAAAGATAGTTTAATTACTGTTGTAGGATAGATAGTCTTTTGCTTTCATAGATTAGAGAGTATTTGTTTATCATAGATTAAAATTTAGTTGTTAGTCTTTCTTGATTTCAATTAAATAGATTTCCTTTCATGAATGATAAATAGTTTTGAATTAAGAATTTAGTCCACTTGCCTCTTAGGCTAGATAGTTGTTCAATGAGAAGTTTTAATTTGATTGCTTGCATTAATTAGTTGTTTTTTCTTACTTGACTATTTGCTTTAGTAGGTTAGTTAGTTGTCTTTGCTTATTTTTCTATTGCTTTAGTAGGTTAGATAGTTGTCTTTGCTTACTTGTTTACTTGCTTTAGTAGGTTAGTTAGGTGTCTTTGCTTGCTTGTTTATTTATTTGATTTCATAGGGTAGTTACTCATTGAATATAGGTTGGCAAGTTAAAGAAGATTTCTTTTATCATTTGCTTATTGTTGAACTAGTTTGCTTTACATAGGGTTTTACTTTCTTTATTAGGAACTATCCATCGATCCTTGGCCCAAAAGTACTTAGGTTCCCTGGTTTCAAGTTGCTTAGTATGATTTTCTCATTTGATAGTTTTGCTTGAGTAGATTAGCCTTAGATAGCTACCTTCATTAGTTAGACTATACTCCTACCAACCCTTCTACCTTTGGCATATATTTTTCTACAACTCTAAGTTTACTTACGCTGGGTTGACAATTTAATTGAGGGTTTTTAGTGTGTTTTTAGTACATATAGAATACCCATCATTTTTGGTGCCATTGTCGGGGAGTTGTCTCAAGGTAAGAAGTAGTTAGGCAATAGATCATCCTTAGACCTTAGCATTAGATTGGTGGCAGGGGAGCTTTAAGACGAGAGGTAAGAACCTGCGCATCTGCTATAGTAGGTTCCCCAAAACCCAATGGTAGTTTTTCCTTTTGTTTTTGTTTACTTTCATGAAATAGACCTAGAAACCAGATGGTAGCTTTTCTCTTTTGTTTTTACTTTCTTTCATGAATAGGCCTAGAGACCCACAAGGTAGATATATTAAATCAAAATCAGACCTTTCAACTAAGGTTCCTTCCAATCTCTTTGGGGAAAGGAACGTTCCACTCATAAACTCCGCAGACTGATACCAAAAAATAGGAGTTAGCTCAACCCAAAGAGCTAAACCAGTTTCTAAAGAGACTAAAATAGGGAGCACTATAGAACAATAAATTGAAGCATCAGTAATAGTGGGACAAGAGGCAAGACCACTCGAGCCTTCCGCAGAACCAAACAATACAACCTTTGTTTTCTTACCACCATCAGGAGATCCTAACTTTGTGGACATCATCTTTGTGTGAACCAATTTTTATCAAATGACAAGATGAATTCAGAAGAAACCATTAGCCTGAGGGAACTTTCTCAAATCCTAGTAGCAGTCGGGATTTGTTCTTTTCAGGAAGAACACGTCTTGACAATAGCCAAGAACTTGTCTACCTCTCCGAAAATATTAGAAGAGTCAAGATCCTATGAGCTAAAAAATGATTTTCCTTGCCAAAATGCGAAGGAAGCTGAAAAATTATGGACTACATCTAGTGGAGAGCAATCATTAAGACCTAAGATTGAGGAGTTCTCAACATCCACCTCAACAGATCCTTTATATACTTCAGAAATCAATCATCAAGAAGAAGAGGATCTTCATAGCATGATGAAGGAGAGCATAGAAATTATTGTTGATGAACATCAAGATTACATTGAAATTTGGTTTCAAGAGATCATCATGCCACAATACTATTCTCTTCTTCAACACCTTCTGATGCCCAAACAAGTAGGTTGGTTGGTTCTTCATATCCAGGTAATCACTGCGGTAAATTTTTCATATATGGATATGAGTATGTTTCTTATCTTTCTCTGCACATGGTTACATTGGAAGATTTCTTACACTTGAATACAGGTTTTCCCTTTCTTTTTAGGTAGGGTAGGATAGTAAATAAAAGATGTGTGTTGTTAGTTTAGCTTAGAAGTCTCATGCAACCTCATTTTACATTTTCTTTTAATAAAACAACTATGAGATACATGTTCCTATGACTTGATCTCATTAGTTTATTATATTTTAGAGTGTGGTTTTTGCAAACAATTTTAGAGATCTCTGTAGGTATTTATCTCACCAGGAGTAGATAGTTCAAGGAAATATAAAAGAAGGATTTTTATTCAAAACATTGTTACACTTGAACCCTGTAGTCTGCTCAACATCAAATGAATAATGAGTTGTTGTAATTAGCCATGTTTTTGCAAAGATTTTCATCTTATTTTTCTCAAGGCATCTTAAATAGCAGTTGCTCTTGGACCTTCACCACTATATAAGGAAGTGACACCGTAACCATCAAGATTAGAGGTCTCTCATACAGTTTCTCCAAGAAACTTGAGTAAGTGAGTAAAGTATATTTATTAAAGAGTGACAAGGAGGTCTAATTAGCGGTTAGTCATGGAAACATCACAATAACTTACAAAAGAAGAAAGTGAGTTGAGCCTAGAGATACCTTTCTGTTCTGTCTCAATGGTACCATCCACTACACACTAAATAGCTTGATTATATCATATCTTTAGATAGGCCACATCCACTTAAGTACCCCTTACATCAGGACAATCACTGAGGAATACATATAACGGAAATTCATCCACTAAAATAAATACCATCCCAATAAAAGGAAAGAAAAAGTTGTTTTCAGAAGCTGTCCCCCCATCTTCTTGCATAAAGCAATCTTATACTAAAATCCTAAAAGATGGAGGGCCAGTCTCTGATGGCGTAAGAGGATAACCCGTCAGGATACTGAACAGGTCTGTTGGCGGCGGGTACCGGCCTGTGGTATGACTAGGTAAACCCATCGGAGTACTGAACAGGCTTGCTGGTAGTGGGGCATTCTACCTAGCGAGGATGGTAATCTGACAAAAAAATAAATAATAAATTTAAACTTGTCTTAATGTACAGAATTACTTGTAGACAAAGCTGACATGAAGTATGTATGGTTAAGCTAAGGTTAATGAACTCCATAAACTTTTCATTGGGAACTAACTCTGAGATTATATTGAAACTCTCTTGCCTACCTCTTCTTATCTATATATAGGATCTCTTATCCTATAGGTGGGGCCATCTTCTAACTGTCTCGTTAGACCAATCTGTGAAATTTATCTTTACACTTTACAAAATGTAAATCTTTGGCTATTGGGAAAACTGACTGGTTTCCTATACTTTTGATTGTTTGGTGTCACAATACTTACATGTGGGGGAGGGGTTCATGAGTTGACAAATGATAACATTTCCTAGAAGAAGTAAATCTTTGTAAAATTTTGTATTATTTTTATGATACAGGTTATTACATCAGCAGTCATTTTATTTTCGAAATGCTAATTCCATGTGTGTTATAAACTATTGTACGTCTCCTTAATAGACCACTTAACTGGCTTATTGTTGTTATAGACTATTCATTATAGAGTTATGATTACATGCCTTATAAAATGCAACATAGAGGAATGGATTGTGTGATCACGATGGAAAAACAAACAATAATGGAACACTCTTATCTTGCCTCTACTCCTATTCACTGTATTCATGGTCTCTGAGGAATCAATTGCCTCAACCACAAAGCTCCTAAGAGTTGGATACCTCTGGTTTAAACACCACCAGTTTCCAAGAGCAATCTATAACAGGGTTTTCAAACCCGAATTTCAGAACATCTCTGGAGCTAAGGGATACTCCAAAGAGTGGATAAAAGAGGAGATAATCTAACCCCCCTCTCAAAACATTAAAGAACTATTGATGATTCATGGCATGAGGATGTGCCATATCTTCGGTCTGGGGGGAGTTTCCTGAGCTAAAAAAAATGCTAAGTATTGCCCATTTGTATAGCAAAACCCATGAGAAGAGGACATAGGATTTCTGTCAGAATTCTATCATACTGTCTTTTTACAATGTCTTGGATATTATATCAGCAGTTGTTTGTATTGGTATGCTAAATTTTATATTGTTGACATCATTGTGTGTTATGATCTTACTATGCATTTTTATGTTTATGCTATAGAAGACTTTGTATCCTTAACTAGTTCTTTGTGACAATTACATATCAATAACACATTGTTAAACTCACTACAGATCTGTGTTACACACCTATGAATAGAGGAACAAGGTTAAGTGGCTCTATATTAGGCTAGGTATTTAGCTCAATATGGTTTTGATTTGGAGTTTTCTAGATGAGAATCTAGGTCTAGGGATCTAGGCCAGGGTTTCCAAAAGATGAGTTGCAAAAATAGAATGGGGCAAGGTAGGTATACTCAGTAGCATTTAGGCTTTGTCATTGCGTATAGGGTAGATGCAGTGAGTTCAACATGGAAATAAGATTATGAATCCATTCATAAGAAGAAGCTGTAACATAACATGATATTTTCATCCAAAACAGTGCAAATAACTTTGAAACAATCATAGGAAAGCATGGAGGTGGCAACAAATTGTAGCAAAAGAGAAACAGTTTTGAAGGTCTTCCTCGATGAGTTATTTAATGAAAAAGTTATGAATGGAAATATGAATATGTCCTCTACACTCTTTAGTCACTAATCCAAGCAAAAATATACATATAACCCCTTCACGATTGATTTGAAAACAAATTGTCCAAAAGCGCAACAACTGTGGCAGAAGCGCAACAGAAAAATAGGGGTCAAAGATGGGGATATAACTTTTTAACCATATCCCATTTTACAAACATATGAGACGTTTTTGTAGATAAGGTTGTTCTTAAGGTAAACCTCTCTCAGTTTTGTGAAATTAATTCTCATGTTCTTGGAATATGTGCCACAACATAATGACTAAAACAGGAAATTAAATTGGAGAATTTGATTTTCTGAGATGGGCCTCTAAGAAAGTTGAATATATCCCACTATATGCTACCTGTGTAAATAATGAATGAGGTTATTATTATTTGGTATTTCATTAGAAAAAACCTCCTTTGGTTTTCCAAAATTCATCTTTATTTGGCCAAAACCCTATTTTGAAAATAATGACTAAAACAGGAAATTAAATTGGAAAATTTTATTTTCTGAAATAGGTCTCCAAGAAAGTTGCGTATCTCCCAATATATGATACCTGTGTAAAAACTGAAAGAGGTTATTGTGATTTGGTATGTCATTAGAAATAACCTCCTTTGGTTTTCCAAAAATCATCTTTATGTGGTCAAAAATATCTTTTTAAAATGATGACCAAAAATAGAGTCAAAAGCGCAGCGTGGTCTTGTAGAACACTTTTTGTGACTTTTCCTGATCCATTTTCTGATGTAGTAGTTGTTGGCCATGTGTCTCTAAAGCTTGATGTCCATGTTGGCCTTTTTCAGGAGCATCTCCAGTTGCTCATTGACTCTTCCAAGACAATACTCTCTGTCCTTTTCAAATCTTGCCGCAATGGTGCCTTCAATGTCTTGTTGACATAATGAGGGTAGATACTCTGTTTTTTTAAGCTTTCCATTTTTTATTGTTAGCCCACTTTCAATAAACAATTGAATTTTCCCTTTTACCTTTTAAATAGCTTGGATAATATGTCCTCTCAAGTGAGGAAGAATGTAACCAACCCCCACCACAACCTCTTTCACCATGGCCTTATCAAACTTATTGTTTTAGCTGAATTGGAAAAAACAGGGGCAAACTTGGGATGCATTCATTTATCCAATTGTAAACCCTCACTTGACAATCAAGGCTAGAAAAAAGACATCAGATATAAGGATTATTTCTCCATCCAAAACCCACTCTCCAAGGACTCCAAACCCTCCTGCAGAAGCCATTTCTTTACCGAAACAAAAATCCAAGAAGCTTGTTGAAATCCAACCGCAACCTCACAGCACAACTGAAGCAACACGAGAGGCATAAGGAAAAGTCTTCATAGCAAGAAGGAGAAGCTTCCAAAGCCGATCCTCCTCAACAAGCTTAGTCATGAGGGGTAATTTCGTTTTGTTTGCAGTGGGACCTACAAAATCTTAAGTGTGGGGGTAATGTTGGGCCCGAGATATGATCACTTTTATGACGATTATTATACACTTTTGCCGCATGTACATATGTGTTTTTCATATTTTGAAGGAGCTTTTTGAAGAATTTTATGTTAAAACGGTATGATCTCCACCAGGTTTGTGTGATTCATGTTTAATGTCATTATTGGGTATAATTCATTACGTTTTATGATTACCAAGAGATAATTCACATTTTTTTGGTGTTACAGGGAAAAAACGCACCACGTTTCTACTTCTAGCACTCAGTCTGGCACTCCTTCCAGCACTCGTTCCAGTACCCAATCCGACACTCTGTCCAGCACTGCATATTGCAAAAAAACAGAGGGCGACATGGCAGTTATGGTATTGGCAGCCAATGATGGGCGAATCGGGAACGTGGGTTTTGTTCATGCTTGCCCCCTACAACTATTGAGCTCCCAACAACTCAGTTTTGGTTATTTAGCTGAGTGATTATTGGCTCGCTCTATTTTATCAGTTAGGGCATCATTTAATGCAAATTGACGAATTTAGAAGTGGTTCGACCCTCCTGTGGTCGACCACTTGGTCTGTAAACATTATAAATACTACCGAGGTGTTGAGATAGTTGTTAAGTAGCAGAAGCATCAGTGTGATAGGTAGAAATACGTTTTTACTCTGTTTTGCCATTTTACATTGCCAGATTATACAAGAACTGCAATTTTGAGTTTTTATGGTGAATTCATCTTGCTGAGCACGTGGTGTGCTTTTAGAAAGTGACCACGACTTGTTTGGGGGCCCACTAGCAGTCTGGTAACTGTCTTTGTGTTTGTTTATGCATTTCATAGTTTAGTTGTTCTCTTTATTTTCCTGTACATGCATTTTTATTATGTTAATTAGTTTGTTGTTATAATTTAATTGCTTTGACTCTCTTTTGAATGTTAGTATGATGAATTGTGTTAGCATGCATTAATCTTGTAGTTAGGAACGGATCTGCAGATCCCTAGACTAACCCCATGTGTAATTAGATATTAGATTGTGTTTTCATTTATGATTTTAGAATCAAGTTTAAAACAAAGTTTTAATTAGAATAGAACAAAGTTTTGAATTGAGCTTTCAGTGACAAGGATTTTATGGATGGATAGGATCAATTTCAGTCTTTAATCATAGCTTGCTTATTTCATTTTTATGTAGAATTGGCTTAGCTAGTTGTTGGTTAATATAATTGTTAGTTTACTTTTAATTTATGTTTTTAAACATTTCTTTATTGCAGTTTGAATTGTTAGAATAGATGTAGTATAGTTTCATTTATGCAATTTCCTTACCTAGAATTAAATTGCAATTATATTTCTTAGGTAATAGTTGAATCTAGTTTTGCTTACATAGTATAGAAGTATAATGATGATCTTGTTATGTTGTTGATGGTTAATATATGAATATGCAGGGTATTTAACATTGTTTTGTTATGGCTAAATTCTCATTGGATTGTTTAATCCATACCTTTCACTTTGTCATTGAGATTAGTGTTGAGTTTATACCGTTTGAATTGTCTTTTGTTGTCAAATGCCATCGAGATATCATCCAACACCGAAGACATTCACACAACCACCAACATTATATTTGAATTGTCGTAGGTTAAAAGATAGTTTTCCTGTTTTCATAGGTTAAAGAATAGTTCTCTTGCTTTCATAGATTAAAATAATAGTTTCATGTTTTCATAGATAAAAAAAGATAGTTTCTTTCTTTTGTAGATCAAAAGAGAGAGTTTCTTGCTTTCCTAGTTTAAAAGATAGTTTAATTGTTGTTGTAGGATAGATAGTCTTTTGCTTTCATAGATTAGAGAGTAGTTGTTTATCATAGATTAAAATTTAATTGTTAGTCTTTCTTGCTTTCAATTAAATAGATTTCCTTTCATGAATTAGAAATAGTTTTGAATTAAGAATTTAGTCCACTTGCCTCTTAGGCTAGATAGTTGTTCAATGAGAAGTTTTAATTTGATTGCTTGCGGTAATTAGTTGTTTTTGCTTACTTGTCTATTTGCTTTAGTAGGTTAGTTAGTTGTCTTTGCTTATTTTTCTATTGCTTTAGTAGGTTAGATAGTTATCTTTGCTTACTTGTTTACTTACTTTAGTAGGTTAGTTAGGTGTCTTTGCTTGCTTGTTTATTTATTTGCTTTCATAGGGTGGTTACTCATTGAATATAGGTTGGCAATTTGAAGAAGTTTGATTTTATCATTTGCTTAGTGTTATGCTTAAGTTAGTTTGATTATTGCTTATTGTTGAACTAGTTTGCTTTACATGGGGTTTTACTTGCTTTCTTAGGAACTATCCATCGATCCTTCGCCCAAAAGTACTTAGGTTCCCTAGTTTCAAGTTGCTTAGTAGGATTTGCTCATTAGATAGTTTTGCTTGATTAGATTATCCTTAGATAGCTACCTTCATTAGTTAGCCTATACTCCTACCAGCCCTTCTACCTTTGGCATATATTTTGCTACAACTCTAAGTTTACTTACCCCAGGTTGACAATTTAATTGAGGGTTTTTAGTGTGTTTTTAGTACATATAGAATACCCATCACCCTACCTTTCCTTGGCCTGCCATTCCTTTCCTTGACATGTCATTACTTGCCTTGCATTTACATTCCTTTTATTTTATTTCCATGCCATGCCATGTCATGCCTCGTCTTGCATTGTCATGATTCTACTTGATTGAAGGCCAAGGAGATGAACTTTGAAGACACCAAACCAAAAACATGGATAACATAATAATCCCATAAGTGGAAACATAAATCATCCAACACCCCCCTTGTCCTTGGGCATGGTCTAAACATCCCTTGGCATCAAGGGAAACTTTTAATATCCACCATACTTGCACCATAGATAAGATGTCAAAATATGCTCAATTAACTAAGGTTGAACCATACTAGGAAAACAACTAGACACATAATAAACATGAGAAACTTGAATAATATGACCAACAATAGTCAACTTTTCCACAAATGAAAGGTATTTATGATGCTAGATGAGATGGCATCAAAGGCTAATAGATAATATTTTGAGACAAAGTGTTGTCAAGTGATAATGAAGTTTCTTCTTGGACCATTAATAGTATGCCTATGTTAAAATTTTATTCTTATCCTAGTTATGAGGAAACAATGTTACATATAGAGTTTTCATTTGTAAGGTGATATTGAACTTTCAAATGAACAAATAATAAGATATATTTCCTTGAAATACATACTAATCTATTAACATAATTCATAATAGTTGGATTGGCCCCAATATACTTGAGATCCTCTAGAAAATTATTCTTAAATATACCACCTCATAATTATACATTTGGATGATCCCATTGGGCATTGTAGTTAAATTTTTATAAGGAAGGCTCACTTTCTAAGTCCAAGGTGCATGGTATGATGCTTATGTGTCCTACCATAAAAGTTTGATTTTTAGATAAAACAAGAGGCACATCACCCCAAAGCTATTTTTTGGGATGTAGTTGAAAGGTTTCAATTTTGTAGTTGAGAAAAAAAGTGTCATGTTAATATGTAACTTCTTATTAAGGTGAATAAATGTCACAATGAAAACAAAAACTTGGATAGATGTAGAAGGTATCATGCTCTCATGGGAAGTCCTGGAATCCTTTCTTTCAAGAAAATGGCATTTGATAGTTATGTGAATGTTTCATTTATGGTACCTACACCACTTGTTTGATTTAGGGTAAGGATGGTAATTTTTGTTACTATGATCAAGTGATTGTGAACTTGTTATGTGAGAAGACGAAGACCCATGAAACATTCAATGCAAGGATCGAGGTACATAAGATCAAATAACAAGTTCATCTTCAATAGTCTTGGTTGAGGTTTCTATTAGTTAAATTTGAGTTTTGTTATTGAGGTAGTTTTTAATTTCTTAGGAAGTCTATAATTCTCCTATGTTCAACCTCTAAATTTTGAATTGAATGACTCTAGAGTTTGTTCAAGTTGAGAGGTTTGTTGAGGTAATTATATCATGTTGGAAATGAGTTTCTCACATATCCTACATGTTGTGTTAAGTTGGATTCCAACTTGGAAAGTGAATAGATGAAGGTGGATGTTGATTTGGATAGAAAAGAGTAATATGGATTTGATGTCTACTTGTATTTAAGGCAAGGTAAAATTTGTATGACACTCTTGTCTAAGACCAACAAATCATATCAAGGCGTGGGAGAAGTTGTATGAATCTTACTTTGCAACTTCTGTAAAAAAATTCACACATGGAATCCTCAAAATTATGCAATAGCGCTAGGACTATTATAATACCAAGCACTAACGATCCAATATGAAAGGGTATCCAAAACTACTAAGAAAACAAAATTGTTACAAGGATTATGTGATAGAGAAAATTGTCTCTAGATAAGTGAGGGCCCAATCAAGATAATTCATATCCACTCAACGAGAAAAGAGAGTCATCTACAAAGTGGTTGTTAACCATCTTGGAACCATGTAGAATAAGAATACCATGAATTTGACTAGAAATATAGGTAGCCTCTAATAAATAACCTAGAGCATATGCATTCAATACATGTAAATAAGGTCCCAAAGGAAATTCCTCACAAATATAATGATGCAAGTTAATCTAAGGAGACAAAAGCCCATTGACTAAAAAAAAAGTAGAAGCATTGACGAACAAAGTATTCACCATGGTAACACATCAAGGGATAAACCCAAAATAAATCAACATCTCATAAACAAAACACCATGCCATGCCATGCATTGTCGTGCCTTGACATGAATTTCCTTGCCTTGACATGACATGCCTTTCCTTGACATTCCATGCCTTACCTTGCCTTGACATGCCATGATTTGCCATGCGTTGGTGTGCCTTGCCATTCCTTTCCTTGCAATTTGTTTCCTTGTTGTGCCTTGCATTGGCATGCCTTGCCTTCACATGTCATGCATTTCCTTGACATTCCATTCCTTTCCTTGACATGCCATTCCTTGCCTTTTCGTGACATGTCATGCATTTCCTCGACATTCCATGCCTTGCCTTGACATTCCATGTCTTTCCTTTCCTTGACATTCAATGCCTTCCCTTGACATGCCATGTGATGCCTTGCCTTAACATGCCATGTCTTTCATTGGCATGCCTTGCCTTGACATGCCATGCCTTTCATTTTCATGACTTGCCTTGTCATGTTTTTCCATGCATTTCCTTACCTTGACATGTCATGTCTTGCCTTGATATACCATGCCTTGTCTTTCCTTGCCATGATTTTCCATGCGTTATCGTTCTTTACCATGACTTTCCTTGCAATGCCTTTCCTTTCCATGCATTCCCTTGCCTTGCCTTTCCATGTCTTGCCTTGATATGCTATGCCTTTCCTTGGCATCCCATGTCATTCCTTGTCACAGAATTCCTTTCCTTGACATGTCATGCCTTACATTGACATGCCTTGCCTTGACATTCCATTCCTTGTCATGGCTTGCAATGCATTGCCTTACCTTGACATGTCATGCCTTGCCTTTACATTCCATGCCTTGTCTTTCCTTTCCATGCTTTACCATGTGTTTTCTTTCCTTGTCTTGCATTGCCTTGCCATGCCTTGCCTTTCCATGCCTTGTATTGACATGCATTCCCTTGGCTTGCCTTGTCATGCCTTTCCTTGATATGCCATGCCCTGCCATGCATTGCCTTGCCTTGTCTTTCCTTGCCATGTTTTTCCATGCGTTGTCATGACTTACCATGACTTTCCTTGCAATGCCTTGCCTTTCCATGTATCCCATTGCCTTGCCTTGCCATGACTTGCCTTAACATGCCATGAATTGCCTTGACATTCCTTGCCTTTCCTTTCCTTTCCATGCCTTTCCCTGACATGCATTGTCTTGCCTTGACATGTCATGCCTTTCCTTGACATGCCTTGCCTTGACTTGACATTCCTTGCCTTGAATTGACATTCCATGACTTTCCTTGGCATGCCATGCCTTGCCTTGACATGTCTTGTCTTGCCTTGACATGCCATGCCATGCCTTGCCTTAGCATTCCATGCCTTGCCTTGCCTTGACATGCCATGCCTTTCCTTGACATGTCTTGGCTTTCCTTGACATGTCATGCCTTTCCATGCATTTCCTTACCTTGACATGCCATACCTTTCCTTCATAGTCCATGCCTTTCCTTGGCATGCCATGCATGCCATGTCGTTCCTTGACATGCAATGCCTTACCTTGACATGCCATGCATTGTTTTTCCTTGCCATGCTTTCCCATGTGTTGTCAAGCCTTGTTGTTTGGTCATTGAATGTTAGAAAATTCACGATGTTCAGGCATTTTTTAGACCTTAATTTACCCCCGCTTTGATGCCTATAAGTATCCTTGTGAGTTAATGAAGCATTGCTTCAATCCGGGCCTTATTGGGTTAAGGAACCCCCGAGATTGAAACCTGGAAGGATTTTCTCTCATACAAAATAGCCACAATTATGATTTTTGAAGCCACCATGTTGTATCTTTGTTCACCACCTTTCCGCTTCCTTTCGTTTGGAGCAAATTGAGCTTCGAATGAGTGAGATATGGTCTGGGAAAGGTTCAGGGGAAAAGGTTGGTTGGATGGATGATCAAGGAAACATTTGCAATTAAATAAAAAATATGGGTTGAACACTAGATTGCATAGGCTGCTACAGGACTACATTCCTATAACTGAAATGGGTTTCCCTCGTTTGGCTTGATTTGGCCCCGGAGGCCTCCAATTAGGTCTCCCTTTTGGCACACGTTTCCATGCCAATAAGGAGTCCTTGTCACTATGGAAGTTCCCACTAAAAATATAGGATGAATTTGTGATAAATAATGGCATCGCTGCATTCTACATTTTTGCCCAGTCTTTTTGACTATTTACGGGAGAAAATCCGCCTCTGGATGAGGGAGATATGGAATTAGTTTGTCCAATGACCTTTGGGGGGGAATTTAAATTTTATACTATATAGTTCAGAAATAAAAATAAAAATTTAATTTAATTATTTATTATATATTTTAATTCAAATTTAATTAAAGGTTTAAAATATATTTAATTTAGCCCGCACGGTGTAGACAGATTGGCAAGTGCCGTGTAAATGGAAGAAAATTTGTAAAAATGAAGTCTCATGTTCGATTCTCACCAGGATTTACTCGTGCGCCATTCTTGCGGGCTGGGTGGTTGCACCACCGAGCTAGTTGTTGATTCCCCCATTACAATAATATATATATATATATATATAACATATACAATCAAAATTAAAATGAAGGTTTAAAATATATAATCAACAATAATTAAAAGAAAATAAAATAAAACATTTTAAAATTTAAATATAAACTATATATTTAACATTTATAATAACATTAACCTTCTGTCTATACACCATATATCCCATCCCCTGCTCATAGGGCTGACCCACGTGACCATAGACCGACCATATCAAAGAGATCCAACCCATGTTCGCTAGCCTTCGGTCACCCATGTGACTACGGGTTTCGAACCTGACACCTGTTGCTAACTCCCAGTCTCCCATGCGACCATGTCAAGCCAAATTAGACACCTTCCATTAGCCCCTCCGCTCATGTGACCACCCCCATGAGACCAGACCTCAATCACAAACCACCCGTTCGACCTGTTCTGGATCCTAGTCATCCATATGACCAACTATTGATCAAAACTATGCCTCTTCTCTAGCCCCTTCTACCTGGGCGCTAAACTCCATGATTAGGCCAACATTCATTAGCATTGGTGGCTACATGGTAGTGGTGGTGGTTTGAAGGAGGGGCGATGGCTGGAAATCCCACCCCGCTCCTTTCCTTGTTTGATATTGCAGACTGGCGGAGGAGGAGCCCGATGGCCGGAGGTGGTGGCTGGAGTGCGAAAGAGGAGGTGGGAGCGTGACTTGGTGTGGCTGAGAGGTAGCCGGAGGTAGGACTGGTAGAGGAGGAGCCCGTGGAGGAGGGTCTTAGCTCGATCGGGGAGAAGAAGGTGGCCCGTGGTGGCTCGACCGAGGAATGAGGTGGCCGAGTTATGGATGAAGGCCTGGCTC
>ML806711.1:247882-288753 GCA_009831015.1 Picea engelmannii
CACCCTTGCCTCAAGCATCGCTTAACCTTCATAGTTGATATAAAGCGTAACGACACTTTTCTCTGTACACCTTGGATCTCTACTGGTCTTCCTTCATCATCGACACAAAGCACCCTCTTTGCAAAACAATCTACCAAAGCTCGGTGAGCTGCTAACCAATCCATTCCAATGATTAGGTCATATTCCCTGAGAGAAGTGACATATACCTTCAACCTGGTAGTGCACACTCCCAGGTCTACTATACAATTATTGACACTAGGTCCTACTACTTTTTTTTCCCCGAAGCCATCTCGACTTGTTTAAAGTCATCGTGCTCGTAGGATGCCAACCCACTCTTTTCTAATGCAGATGGTGAAATGAAACTATCTGTCGCACCAGAATCAAACAAAATCTTAACACTGATATGATTTAGCGTACCTGATGACTCCACCACCGTGGATTGATGTTCGGCCTGGCAGTTATTAACCGCTGCGTAAATCTGGTGGCTGCTACTTGGTCTCCCCATCGGTGCCTTTCCTTCTCTATCCACGAACCCTGATTGTAACTTTGGGCAGTCATGATGGTAATGGGGTCCTCCGCACCTCCAACAGGTAACACGAGATTGAACCTATGCACTGTTATGTGACTACCTCTGAAATGAGTTCCTTCCCCTGGAACCCCTGCCCCTAACTGTTGTTCCTTGAGATGGTCGTGGACCTGTCTGCGCCGTTGGCGATGAACGAGATGCTACACTCGTTGCCATTGAAATTCCTACAGCTATTGTCCTTGGAACGAATCTGTTACCATATGGCGGTGGCCTTGAGCCCCCTCCCCTAGGAAATGTCCTCAGAGCCTTTCCTACGAATCCCGGGCGATGCGGAAATGTCAGTCTTGTACCCCCGGTTAAGTTCATGTGTTCTTCTACATAACGCGCATTTTCCACCGCTTCTTCTACTGAAGACGGTTTCCACATCCGCACCATAGCTCTTATCATAGGGTTCAATCCATAGACGAAGCGCTCTACTTGTCGTTGGTCATTGTCCATATACGAAACATATTTGACCAGCTCCATAAATCTGATCTCATATTCTTCTACAATTCTTTTTCCCTGTACTAAGGCATGAAATGCCCCTACCTGTTGTTCCTCGTAGTATGCTGGTAGATATTTCCTTCGGAACCTTTCCTCGAAAATTTCCCAAGATACTGTGTCTAGGGTAAGGTGCAGTTGTCTTTCCAGGTTGCCCCACCAGTTCAAGGTGTTGTCTCTTAACTGAAAAATGGTGATCTTTTCCTTTGAGTTGGACGCATAGTCCCTTAAGGAAAAACACCTTGTCATGCCTTCCAACCATGCTTCCGCGCGTTCACTAGCGCGACCCCCGGCAAACTCCGGAAGTTCGATCTTCTGCAATTCTCACATGATGTCTTCAGGTGGAGGTCCTCCCCCTGAATCCCTTGACGCTTCTGTATTACCCATTCCAGACGATGGGGGTTCCACTTTAGTCCTTGCCGGTTGTCGCCCCTTTAAAGTCTCATTAATGGCTTCCAACGAGCGCAGTATGAGGGCTAGTTCGGGCGATGGTGGTGGTGGGGCTGGCGGTGTTGGCAGTGCTTGCGACGATGCTCCCCTCCTTCGACTCCCTCGAGTCCTGACCATCCTGTATGCTTTAACCTGCATCAACCAAGTTGTCAAGGTGAGTTCGAGGATGTTTCAAATTGGTGCTACTCAAACTAGAAACAGGGTTAGGCGTAAGTTTTCTTTGCTTGTCTGTAAATAGACATTACTCCTTTAGGGGATTGGCTAGGTTAGGATTAGGATTAAGCGTCTAAGCTTGATTTCTTCGCCCCTATGAAAAAAAAATATTGGTTCCCTTTCCCTGTAGCTATGCTAGCCTTGTGCCATACTTGCCAATTCCTATGCTTACTCTCCTAGTGCATATGCCGCCTCCTCCCCGCCTGTCCTAGCCTAAGTCCTTTTAAATTTTTGCTTACAAATAAATATCCTCTGGTGCTTGACTTGTGATATTTTCCTTGGTGCATAGTGTTGGTGTTGTCGAATGCTGCATTGAGATTTAGCGTTGACTTTGACTGGTGGAATGGAGTGGAGGGACTTGGTGATCGGCTCGACAAATTGTGTGTACGGTCTTGTGAACCTGATGCTTGGACAATCGGATTTTATACTTGGGATACAAAGATCGGTGGCGCCAAATAAGCCTTTACCTTGATTTCCGGTGCATTCACTAATTATGATTCAACTTGGTTAGCTGGCTCTGGATCAATAGGTTAGGTAATAATCCAGTTAGTCTTAATCTTCATACTGTATCTTCCTAATAATAATACTACTCTTATCCCGACAGTGTTACCATTAATCTAAATAAGTAAAAGAATTTATTTGTAAAGACTTATGAGGGCGCGTTGGTGTTAGTGTTCTTCTTAAGGCTTTCGCTTGGTGGGTGGTCTTGGGTTCAAAACCCATGGACCTCTAAAATTTATACTTAGCCCTATATTATTAAATTATTTAAATTAAGACTCATAATTATATATATACTTCTTTAAATAATTTAAATTTACACAAGCGTATTAATACTTTTAAATAAATTTTTAAAACTAAAAATTAATATAAAAAAAATGATAATATAATTATTCAAAGGCGTATTAATACTTTTAAATAAATTATTAAAACTAAACATTAATATTACTAAAAAAAAATATAATAATATAATTATTCTAAAAAAAAAACTTACTTTCAGTTTGGCGAGAGTTTAATGTGCTCCATGGCATTCACTGCCTCGGCTCTGAGTACCAGAACCTAAGCTCTTCCTTAACCCTGACGCTCCTTCACTTCCTCTTCTTTCCTCTGCTGCCTCTCACCTTTGCTTTGTCCCTCTGCTCTTGGCGCTGGTGTTGGTCTGGTTGTTAGCGATCAAGACAGTCCTTCAAAGCCTCACAATTTAGTGATAAGATCCCGAGCCACTGCCAGGTAAGTATCCACTACCCATACCACGGTACATATATACAGAGATACATCTAGATACCTTATGGAGATTTTTTTTTGGGTAATCTGCGATCATTTTCGTTTGGGATTTGTTTTGTTTGTTTTTAATTTTTGTGGGCTTTGATGCATTTTAAGGTACGTAGAATGTTTTAGCTTTTCCCTGTAGCTCCAAAATCATCCCTGGGGTCTGAAATCTAAGCGGTGTATGCATGAGGTATATTTGTTATTATTAGGATTGCAATTATTATTATGGTGGTGAGAAGCATGAGCTTGTTCTCTGATGAAGTGCTGGAGCACGTATTGGCATTCCTGTTTGATTGCTTCTCATCTGTTATTTCTCTTAACTCACCACTTCCATCGCCATTGTTGCACCCTAGAAGAACAGTCTCTTCTTTGAACTCAAAACCTAAATTGCAATACACAAATTTTGTACTGGAGTGGATTGTGCTGAAAAATCAGTCGAGAGAGATCATGGGGTGGGGGAAGATAGAGCTGAAGAAGATAGAGAGCACAAGCAATAGGCAGGTGACATTCTCGAAGTGGTGGATGGGGTTGCTGAAAAAGGCACAGGAGATTTCCGTCTTATGCAATGCCGAGGTGGGCGTCATCATCTTCTCTAATACCGACAAACTCTACGACTTCTCCAACTCCAGGTTTTCCTCCATTAACTTGCCATCTGCCATTATACTGCCCTTTCTGTAGTTGTATAGTCTATTTTTATGCATAAAAATAGCGAAGTTTTCCCAATCGGATGGAAATTGATTGAGTGCAGTGCAAGTTTTTTTTTTCGGTTTCATGTTTTTATGCTTAAACTAATTGGGCTGTAAAGGTTTCTTTTCTATAATTTCATGATTCTTATTTTATTTTTTTCATTTGATGGTGCCCAACGTAAATGTACCTGAAACGAATGGTTCAGAAACCTTTTCTTTAAATAAATATAGCATCGAACGAGAAATAGTAACAATAGGATTTTTCCCAATCTAAAAGTAATTCTATTTGTGTGTGAGCTTGATCAGTTATGGTCAGGCATGGAAATTTCGTTGATTCATCTCTGTAACATTTCGGGTAATTACTGAATATATGAATGTGGGCCTGCTTTTGATGGTGATGAAGTTAAGGATTAGTGCCAATTTCATGACCTAGTTTATCATAATGAAAATGAACTGATTATTGTTTTAGTAAAGTGTTCATTTCTGTTTCATGCCGCCCCATGATATTGGTGTTTGACAGGATTGGTTGGCATCCTGAGTCCAGAAGAATCCTCATCTGCGAGGCCTTTTTACAAATTTATCGTTCTTTGTTTGACTATACGCATTTCTAAGGTCTATGCAAAAATATGATTGTCTGTTCCTTTAGCCGATCCGTTTTGTTCCTCTTTAGAGATTTTCTTAACCCACAAATAAGTGCCATGTCTGAAACACAATAATACCATACAATGGTCACATGTGAGGTACCACGGGCATAGATATTACATTGATATGCGCAGCGGCCTTGAGATTTTTCTGTCAAAGTTTAAATTGTTTATGCATTGTACTGGCATATGGCGTTAAAAAGAAAAAATAGGTAACAGGTAAAAAAAATGGTGCAGACACTTTGTTTCTCTATTCCATGTATATATGAGGTACAATGTTGGCATCCCCAGGACAGGCGTGTTTTAAATCAATATCACGGATTCCAAAAGGAGGAGAAGGGCGACGCACGTCTAACACAGATGGATTTATTCACTGTTTTTTTTTTGGAACGCGATCCATTGGTTTGATTGATGGCCTTTTTTTATTAAGAACATTGCGTTCATTTCAAAGGCCGTGGAGACGGGGTCGTCCACTACTTCATCGTTGAAGACAGATTAGCCACAGAGTTTAACTCCTAAATATTCATTTTCTGGGTTTCAAAAGAACATATTTTTCAAAATTGCACCACCATGGATACCAGGTTTGGTTAGGGACAACCCTAGCAATCTTTGGACTGAGTATTGTTACTTGAAAATTTCAGTAAGATTTTTGATTCAAGATAACTAACAGTCAGTGTGAAAAGTGGCACTTATCTCAACACAGGATTGATTGAGAAGTAGTAAGTTTATTGGGTATTCATATTTCCCTTGTTTTACTTTGGTAAATTTTTTTTACATTTTCAATATGTATTTCTTTTATATTTATATTTGTGTTAAAATTTTTGTGTTTGGTTTGCAGGTTAGGCGGAGCTGGAGTTGGAGCTGGGAACTTGGCCCATAGGCCCAAATTTCAAACTAAGATGCTCTGATACCATGTGTAGTAGCCGAATAAATTTAACGTCAAATAATTAATAAAACAAAACAATAACTTCTACTTGATTTATGAAACTCGGTAATTTCTTATAAATTCAACACATACGCATATAAATTGATCAACCAATATAAAATTCATAACAGAATAAACAAATACGTAATTTAAAATACCTGGGTCTGATGCTAACCCTTCGTTTTCCATTTGTCTTGTTGACCTTCCTGCTGCTGCCTTGCCCAGCTTGAATCCACGGACCAACTCTGCCCAAAACTGAGTATCCACCCTGCCAACTAGGACAACTACCTAGCTCTAGGATACCATATGGATATCCTGGCCCTCGTGCCCAAAACCCCCAGCAAACCGGTGCCCCCTGTACTAACCCTTCCCTACTACAGAACTCAAACTCTCCTCTGTGAAATCCAAGAGAAACCTCCAAAAATTCCCCGTAGAATGGTCATCCCTCCGTCGTAAACCTCCTCCCCTCATATTCTCCTTCACTGCCCTTTCCTCATTTACTTCCTTACCTACACATTTATTACCTTATCCCCTTATAATTAATATCTTATCCCTTTATAATTAATATCTTATCCCTTTATGTTCAATGTCTTATCCCTTCCAGTGTACGTAATTCTTTAACAAATTAAACTTATTAACCCCTTTTAATTCTTTACTCAATTAGTTAATGAGTCAATTAATAATTAATTAATCCTTGACAGACATGAACAAGTAATAAATAATAATTAATTAGTTAATATTATTTAAGAAGTAATTATTGTTTAGCTAACTTTTTAGAACAATTAGATTATTAAATTAATTATAATTAATAATCCTATACATCTATTTAAGCAGGGTCATTACACAAGTGATGAGGTAATGACATTTTAATGCTATGAATATAGTAATTTGACATGGAAATTAAATATTACAACACTAATGAACAATTATGGGAACTAAAGGTTCACCAACTTCCCAATATCTATAGCTTATCTTAAGTGAATTTTTGCAAATTTAAATGGTGATGGCCAATTTCAAATCCTATATGAAACACTATAGAATTAATTGTATCATTTTAATGTGGCATTGAAGAGTCATAATATAGTTTTAACGAAGAGATGAAGAAGGGTTGATTGGAATTATTGAGTAGTAGATAGAGAATATAATTCAACAATAATGATGGGTGAAGGACAAAACAAACCTAAATCTATAAACACATACCTTGTCTACAAAAATACTATAGTGTTGTGGATCTTTGAGCAAGCATAATGGATGACATTTTCAGCCAATTTCAAGGGTACATGATGCAATTTCTCTATAATTTTCCCAACATTTCCACATAAATGCTTCCACAATTTAGGAGTTGGTTATGGAAGTCATCGAGGAGTCCATTTATTAGGTGACTAGCCTTTCAACAATAGGACAATTTTGGTTCAATAATAAGTTAGAGGTTCATGATGCTAAAAAAACCTTCTTGCATGTTGGTGAAATGAGCATGGACACTGGAAAAGGAATTAAAATAGAGACTATTGATACTATGGGATGAGATAGCCATGCATGTTATCCATCATATCACTTATGAGATAGGCACAACATTCTACTTGCCTACCATTTCAAGTTCTTGAAGCACCGAAGACTCATCAACATACCATTTTTCTTGTTACAATCAATACAAAAAATGACTGTAGAAGTGCAATATGGTATACAATGTGCCTTGGCACACTGCAAGCTAATTAAGTTGTTAATTGTGGATTCCTTACAAAGAAAGAAACCATATTTAACCTAGGATCAATTCACCAACACCCAAGCTAGAGAAAGTGTAGAAGTTAGAGTACAAGAACCAGAAATAATCATTAAAGAGTCTACACAACAAGGGTATATCTTGTAGAGCCTACATCTTCCACTACAAAGTTGATTCCTACTACTATAGAAGTATCAAAACCCAGTAGCATCACGTGATGAAGAACCAAGTAGAGGATTCCCTAGCCTATTGGAGAACCAAAAATAAATATTCCTAAAGTTACTAAAGAGGGTTCTTCAATGAAGGATGTGGAGCTAATATATGTTGAGGATTCTCTTTGATCGGACGACTCCATTACCCCACCAAGGTTCAAGATCCCCATTATTGAAGAGAAATAATATGTAAATATTCATAGATTAAAGAGCTAATGAAGGAACTGTAGATTGCTAAGGGTGAAACAACTATGTGGAAAACTAAATCTTAAGCATGAGGAGAGGGAATCATCTCTATTCAAAAGAACCAACAAGTAATTAAGTCATTGGATGAAAAATTTTCACCTACCTCTTTCAAATATTCTTGTAGTTTAGAATCACTATTAAATGACAATGTTGAGCAAAAAATTGAGATGGTTAAGCAGCTACAAGAGATTGGAAAGAAGACTAAATACGTGATAAGATAAATGGCCATGTGTGAACATGTTATAGAGTATGTTAATAAGATCTTGTAGACCAACTGCAAGAGTCTATTCCTTGTACCTAAAAGAACAATGGTTTCTTATGGATTTAGAGAGGAATTCCTAATACCAAAGAGGGATAATGAGATCAACATATCACAATAAGGGAAATTAGTACCCCTCACAATCAATCTGGTAAGAAGCACTCGACAACTCTTTTTGAATTCATATTCATATGCAAATGAAAATAAGGTAACAAAAGAAGAAGCAAGGACATAAATAAGGGAAGACCTGTACAATGTAGCCACAATTGTAGAACCACATGAAAATTATACAATAGCTAGTGAAGGTAGCATTCAACAGTAGCAGGGGTAGTCAAGAGATGATAACTAATAGTCCTATCCATTTCCTTTCTTTATTTTTTTTTAATAAAGGGTGTGCAAACCTTCAAGTTGGGGAGTATGATGAGCCCTAGAATTGGTCTAGTTTTTCATCTTTTATGGCAATTTTCCCTCTCCAAAAACCTTGGACATTGCCTCTTTTAAGCCCAGTACATTGCATTGACCAGTTTTCTAGACATTAATAGTTTATTGATTAATTACTTGTAATTTTTATCTTTGAAATATTTTATGAGGTTGAAAATGTCTAAGTTTTCCTAAATGTTGATGAATGGTTGATAGTGATATATATTCTAATGACTTGTGAATGAGTTTTTTAATGGCTATGGAGTGTTATTACAATAGAATGATTATGTAAATGTTTCATCAGCACTAAATGTCTTCTCACAAACACTTATAAATTAAAAGGACTTGAATAGGCTAAAAAATCCCTTCTATTATGTAGCCTCTATAGAATAATAATGTTAGTAAAGGATCTATATGAAAAGTGGTAATTATTCATCAAGGACTAGGAAATGTAGACTTGACCCACTATTGTAGCTCGTCCAAGAAAGACAATGGGCCCATGAACATGCACTTTCAACAATTTTTTAACCCAAGAAAAGAGGAAGATGGAACTACAATCCATAGTAGCCCATCATGTTGGTTGATAAAGGAGGAATATGGACCCACAAACCCTCTACAACATGGCATTGACTATACCAATGAAGAAGGATAGTGTACCCCAAAATTTGTTTCCTTAACAACTTTCCAAAATGATAGATCCATAGGGTGAGGAAGCTAGTGATTATGGGAATAATATTAGTTATACCAATCCTAGGAAATCCCTAGAAGACTTGAGGGATTCAAGAAATTCCCATTATAAATACTCTTATATATAGCTTAAGTTTGGGTAGATTCTAGATTTCACACAGTTAGGGTTATAAGTACAAAATCTATGTATTATACATTATACATAGAAATTGTTTGTTGGTGAAATAAAGTTAATGTTCCTTTGAGTTGGGATAAGATATTTCATAGGGGTTCATCAGTTCTCTTAAATTTAGGGCCCACTTGAAGAGATTTCTAGTCAAGACACCTTCTTAAGTATTTTTTTTTTTTTTGTCATTTTTATTCAGTTGTGGTGTGTTTTATAATTCCTTAGGCCATCATCTCTTGCTCTCGAGTGGCTAAGTAATTGTTCCTACAAAGATATTATGAGTGTTGTGTGTATCTCATAAATATGAGACTAAAATATTCATGTTGAATTTGGTTATTATGAGCCCAATGTGTGTAATGTGATCTAATATGCTCATTATTTTCTTCCCACTTTAGGAGGCAATTGTCCTCAATTCTGGTACATATGGTGAAATTGTTGGTCAAAATTACAGTGATATCCAATTGTTGGTCAAAATAAGAGTGATATCCAATTGTTGGTCAAAAGCAGATTGATATCCACTTGGCTTGTGAAGACAATCTTCCCTTCTTACCAACTAGGTAAGTAGTTATCATTTATTTAGTATTTTATGTCCAAAGTGAAGGTTTAAAATCTAGAATTGTATCTTATGGGTATGCAATTTTCACCCAGAAATACACTTAGAACTACTACTTTGCCATAGAGCCAAGGCAACCTCTCTTTTTTTGTAGTATTTCTCTAACATGTTTTAGCTTCAACTATGCCCCGCTTTTTTGTACAATAATGGATAGAGGTCTAAAATGCCACTTGGCCCTTTAATGCTACTAAAATGAGTGAGATTAGTAAGATGAAAGATGTTTGATAAAAGGACTTAAAACATTATATATAAATTTGGTTGTCGTATTGGCACTTCTTGTCTCATTTCCATAGCTTTGGGAATGTTTTGATTACTCCTGGGCATTTGAGATACTTACAAAAGAAATTGAATGTCTTGATTGGTCCTTAATTTTCCAGGAACAAAGTTTGAATTGAGATTTAACTTTCTATTTACTCTTGTGGTGTAATTGGAAACATGCCTCCTTTTAGAGGAGGAGAAGGGGGTTCAAATCATGATAAAGCATAGGAGGATATTAGGGTTTTTAGGTCTCATCTTCTCAGGATAAATCATAGGAGGATATTAGGGTTTTTAGGTCTCATCTTCTCAGGATAAATCATAGGAGGATATTAGGGTTTTTAGGTCTCATATTCTTAGGGCATAGAGCACTCCAACCCACCCCACTCCCATCATAATATTAAAATAGGGGTTTCTAATGTATAAAAAAGGAAATAAAGGATAAATGAACTACTCAAATAAGTTGAAGACTAGAATCTAAGCACTGGGTTAGCTCACAACAGGGGGACAACACATAAAATATGGTACAAAAGAGAAATTTAAATCTCAAAAAGAAAGGGAAAAGGCTAGAGAAGACTGAGAAGAAGCTAGTGGAGGTATGAGCCAAGGTGGCCTTAGAGAAAGAAGAAAAAGGTACTTGGAAGGTCAAATATGAATAAGTTCTTGACGAAGTGAGGATACATGCAAATATTAGAGAAATAAAGTACATAATGTGGGGCTATGTTATTCAGGATGACTTGAAACTCTAAGAGAACCTCCAGTTTTATTTAGAATTCGATATCTTACATAGGAAAGTAAGGATGTATCTTGATTATACCCAAGTCTATGTAGAGAAGAAATCCTAGGTGGCTCAAGAAATAAGAAAAATCCTAAATAGAATCTCCACTAAGGCTAGACATTGGTTATGTGAAGTGCAAGTTAGCCATAATGTAAATTCATGTAAGAGTCATGTTGGATGTCTATATATATATGAGCTCCTTCAGTGATGGTAACATATTGCTCTTGCTCTTGCAAACTTGGTTTTTCTCTGTAGTTGTCTAGGGAATTTTGCTACAGTTGTTCTTGCTCCTTCTAGGGTTTGTTATGTCTTTGTCATGCTCATTAGAGACTCACTATGACATGTGTCTTGTCCTTGGAGGCTCACTATGAATTATGTCTTGTCCTTGGAGGTTCACTATGGCTTGTGTCTTGTCCTTGGAGGCTTGCTATGACTTGTGTCTTGTTCTTGGAGGCTCGTTATACTTGTGTCTTGTCATTGGTGGATCGCTATACTATTTCCTTGCACTCTAGAGGTACTCGCTATGCTTTTTCAAGGTGCAACAAAGATCCAGTTTGTTGTCTACGGGTTATGTATTACATGGTCTTGCATCTCTCCTTTGGCCTAGGGTTTTTGGCAAAGGACTTGATAAATCCATGATTGAATATTGATTTATAAGGACTTGATCATAGTGAAAATTTGGTGATGTATAAGGGTTCTATGACCGATGGGAGAACCAAAAAACTCAAGATACACATAAATAAACAACTCAACACAAGAAATTCAAATTGACATATCAACATAATGATATCCAACTAAGTTGTTGAAAGTCAACTAATGATACCTTATTCTCCATCCAAATAACAAAATCAGACCACTTTTTGTCTTGTATAATCTCAAATTCTAATTGTGATGGATAATGGACATATAGTTGCTCCTGTCAAAACATGGCAGATGGACTAGTTAAAGTAATTAATATCCAATCATTTACGTTTTTATACAAAATTAAAAAAAAATATAATTTTAGATATTCCCAGGACTTACAAATTTGCATACTAAGGCTTCTAAACATGTTTGGCCAGTGTGATGTGTGGCATGAAATTTGGAAATCCTGGGCTTCGAGGCCTTGTCCTGAGACATACACTAATTCAATTTAATTATGCACCAGTAAAATATAAAAATCATTTAATGAATTTGAAATAATTTAGTGTCGAAAATTCAAATACCTTTGTGCCCTCCTCATCGAACTTCCTTCGTGCATCCACTCTATCATATCCTTTCACGAGCTCTTTCCATACTTTCACACTTACATCAATTGGATTTGTTTTGTTCCTTAGCTTGGGAGGAATTCCTTTTATCTTTTTTTGTTTGGTTGCAATGAAATCTCTCGGAATTTTGAGTCATTTGTTTTTTTATCTACTTTACTGAGCAACCTGTCCCAAATTCAGTCTCCATGTCATGGATGACTTCTTTTTGAAGCTGCATGGGTATCTTCGAGAATGGAAGATGTAGATGCTCTTTGAAGTGTTGAAGGCATGATTAATTCAACCTATGCATGAACACTTTCCCGACATCTGTCATTTTGATATTCCCGAAGACAACATCATATTCTACCTTGGTTTCGTATGTACCAATGCAATATGCATAACATATATTGATGGTGGAAGAAATATGTGACCTAGGAGTGGTTGGGACATTGGATATCTATGCTTCATGTTCCACATTCTTAAAGGTTATTGTTATTGTTGTTATCCTTGATCTTTTTCATGATCAAGGAGTTGATGGGGAACCAATCAATTCCCTTTGACATGGTTTCTTTGGTTGGATTGTTTTAGTGCCTTTAGTAGATCATTCTTCCACATATTTGGAAAGCATGGACAAGTCCATACCTTCTATTTTCTTCATTGCTTCTACCCCCAATACAGAAGCCATTGCCTCTTTCAGTTTCTCACTGTCATGTCCCTATATATATACCATAAATTTCTTATTTTAAATTTAAAAATAAAAAAATAAACCCTATATAGAGAGAGGAAATTTGTTCTTTTATAATTTTGAAATAAAAAACTAAAAAATACAATTCAAACAAGCAATGGAAACATGTACAAATCTATAAATTGAGTACGGAGTACCTCATTCTGGAAAGAATCAAATCCATTTGCTCGTTTTCGTCTGTTGCTTGACATTTTTTGGCATCCTAGGGCAAATTGTTTTCCTTCGAACTATGGAAAATCCATTCTCTTTGCTCCATACATTTTGCTCCCTTCCCTCTAAATGTTATAAACAACAATAATGTGAAATGGATGGGCAAGGGTTTGATTTTTGTCTTTGGTAGGGGGTGAATGACACACACAAATTGATTTCATGACTTCTAGAGGTCAAATCACACCCATAAATCAATTTTTTTGAGTGAAATCCACAACAGGAGAGGAGGGGTACGTCAATATCTCTACCCACCATCAACAAGGATTCAATCGATTAGGTATTTTTTTTTTCAATCCATATTTTCATAAGAATGCTTTGTTGAAATTATTCAGTGATTTGGGCATTTTACAGAAGCAAAGCCAAAATCCTTTTGAAAAATTTATTACTGATCTTTCGCTGCCAATTTTAAATGTTGCATGACCTGAGGCTACAAATTATAGAAAATTGTGGGCTTTTGTTTTATTTTTACATTTTGTTTGAATAGTCAGTGCTAAATTGGGCACCATTAGAGTCTGATTTAGTGCCGACTATTAGCCAAAAATGTAACCAGTTTGGGGCACAAGTTGCATTTAATTTAGCGCTTAGACAATGTCGAAGCACTTTTCCCACCAAACCTTTTCCCTCCACCTCTGCTAGAGAATACATGGGAGAGGGGACTTCACTAAACCCTATTTCCTTATAGTGAATGTTTCCTATAGATCAAGTGTACTCTTAAATAATCTTTTACTATTTACTTCATTTATTATTCACCAAATTGATGTTGAGCTTTATTGAGCTTATATGGGGAAACTTGGTAGGAAGCACCATGTGCCCATGTTTTATGCATGTATTGTTTGTATCACACTAAAAATGATAGATTTTTGTTGAATTTTGAGTATATCGTGCTTGTAGACATTGAGATGTATGGAAGTTTATTGTAAAATAATGCAATTTTAATAGAATTGTGATAGCTTGGAGGCCAACCTATGGACTATGTACTGTAGCTTACAATTGTAGTTAGTTAAATATCCCTAGTTTCTAAGTAAAGAAAAATAGGTTGAGAGATTTGTATCTACTTCTTTTTATATGACTCAATGGAAAGTTATTTGTTGGTTATTTGAACTAATAAATATTCATGTCCTTGTATGATTGTTCTTTGACTATGATATCTTAGTGCAATACCTATATTAGTTATCATTTTGTTTGGGGTTATTTTACATGTTTTTCTATTCTTTAGCACAAATTTATTACTGGATTGTGATAAATTAAGTTAATTTTCAATTGAGTCTAGACCGAGTGGTTGTGGGATGGATTGTTATCCTTCCCACCCAAGTTCTATTCCCATAAGTGACATGTTAATCTCATAATGAGTATATTTTTGTAATGGACTTCTTCCCTAAATAATCTATGGTTTATCGTGGGTACCATCCTTGAAATGAGGGGAAGTACTCGGGTGTTGTAAACTGGATTAAAAAAAAAACTTAAGTAAGTTAAGAAAGGATAATATCATTAGTTATGCATTTATCATAGGCAACCAAGCTTTGACACTCTAAGTTTGGGAATTTCTCGATTCTTATGTGATCATGTTATATACCACCATAGGACATGTAATAGTGGTTCCATTTCCAAAAGAACACTTTTTAGAACATGATATGTATTAGCATGCCATCTCACAGTTATAAAGCATTGCACATGTGTCACTAGTTTCATTGCTAAAATCACATTATTCCTAGAAACATTTTAGTATACATGTTTTTCCCTCCATTTGCACACCTCACTTCTTTCTCCACCTACTCCTCAATCAGATAAAAAATTCCACTAGCATTGTGAGAAATAAAGGGACTTGTTAGAAATTTCCTCTTTCACTTACAACCACCTCATCTAGAGCTTGACAATTTTACAATTTGACCTAGACTTGCAATTCAAAATATGTCTACTCTAATCCTATAGATGAGCCACCTATAAGATAATACTTAGGTGCAATTGTTGAGAAGTTGACTTTGGTTAATAGGTCATGTACATCATTAAGAAGATGTTAATTCCTTAGGTCTAGGGACTCCTCTCTCTCCTCCACCCATACACACTACTATGACGTCCTCACCTCCCATTATGGATTAGAAAAACATCAATTTGGTATTGTAGTTCCCCATCTCTTGTTATAGTTAGTCAAGGCTAGTGAACCTAGAATGAACTAATCCATACTTTAGATTGATATTTTTGGAATGGTATTTTATTGTGGAATCAAATGAGATATCTATGCTCTCATATGCTTATGTATTTATGCATTATGCATTATTGTGTTTCCACATATGCTTTTTTATGTGTTGATTATCATGATGGGAGTATTTCATGATATTTGGAAAATCCATAATACAATGTGTTCAAAAGAGGTTTTTATAGTATTACATAATGCACATATCATGATGAATAACATATGTAGGATTCGTTGTTACACTTAGTTGGATTAAGATTATGTAGGTGCATAGTGCATAGTTTGAAGAAATTTCAATGTTGGAACCATTCACTACTCACCATGCAATGTCAGTGGATGGCATTGGTGATGGTCGTGTTGGAAGATGTTCCATGGCATTTCAAGAGAGTTTCGATAAATATTCTATAGATGGGAATGAGGAATGATGACAATGAGACTGCATGATGAACATTGATGCAAACGTGGACGATCTCAAAGATTATGTGAGGACATCAGGCATCCTTGATTATTGAAACCCTTGCATGCCATCAAGGCATGTGTCTACTCTAACCATGTCAAATTTTGATGCATACATGCACAATTTGAAGAAATTTCAACGTTTTCCCCATTCACTAGTCACCGTGTGACGTCGATGGATGACATTGGTGATGGGCATGTTGGTTGAAGATATCCATTAAATTTCGAGAGAGTTTAGACAAATATTCTATAGATGGGAATTATGAAGAATGATGACAATGAGACTACATGATACACATTGATGCAAACATGGACGATCTCAAAGATTATGAGAGGATGTCATGCAATATCCTTCAATCTTGAGACTCTCACATACCATCAAGGCATGTGTCTAGTCTAACCATGTCAAATTTCGATGCATGCATGAAAAATTTGAAGAAATTTCAACATTGGCCCCATTCACTGCTCACCGTGCGACAGTGGTGGATGACATTGATGATGGGCGTGTTGGAAGACATTCCATGAAATTTCAAGAGAGTTTCGAAAAACATTCCATAGATGTGAATGAAGGATGATGACAATGAGACTACATGATGAAAATTGATGAAAACATGGATGATCTCAAATATTATGCGGGGACATCAGGAATCCTTAAGTCTTGAAACCCTTGCATATCGTCAAGGCATGTGTCTAGTCTAACCATGTAAAATTTCAATGCATACAAGAACAGTTTGAAGAAATTTCAACGTTGGCACCATTCAATGCTCAGCATGCGAAATTGGTGGATGACATTGGTGATGGGAATTTTTATCACTCTGTGAAACTCGTTTGGATGAGAAAATGAATGACAGAGGAAACCTACAAACCACTTTGAGATTGGAAACTAGCTTTTCAACCCAGAGAGGGATCTCTCGAAGACTTCGTCTCTATACAGTTTGTGGCTTTGAATAGTCAACTAGATTTAACACATTAGTACAGTATTTTATGGTTCTATTGGCAAGAGAATGCAAAACCTTGGGCCATGGAGTCAAATTCCAGAAAACAAGAGAAAGAAATCACTTGGCAACTAAAACTTGAGAGGATAAAGGCTAAGTAGGAAGTGGTCTTTTAGTTTAAATTCGTTGTGTGTGGTGGAAGAAAATACATGAAGTAACTCAAAGCACCATTGGAGATGAATTCTGAATCAACTTAGAAGAAAACACAATCATCTAAATGGATAAAGTCTGGAGCACTGCGCGGTGAATTCTAGACTTGTAAAGCGTTCTGATTTAGACAGAATATAGATATGAATACAGAGAACATGAGAAGCACGTACATAAGAGAAGTCACAATACATCAAACCACTACCATTAGAATATTTTCATCCAAGTTTCATGACCTTTGAATTAAACTTCAATTGGTTTCCAAAATTACATTCAACACTCATTGTCTACATTACTTTGCCAACCAACCTGGCTAACATTGAAAAGATGAAATATATAGAAAAGGATGTGTTGCTTGGCCTGCTCTAGCCCCCAACTAATATCCCTAGAAATTAGGCTCTGATTATTCTCTGTTGGATGATCCTTCGAATGGCACTTTACTAAGAATAGAAATTCGACCGTGCACAATCATACAATAACCGACGCTTTTACCATGAGAGTTCGGTGATCAGCAAGATTCTGTCGTTACGAAATTATGTGTCAGTTCTTTTCCTTTGACATGTTATCAGGATGATCAAGTTCTTTTCCAGGCTCCCACCATCCAATGTAACGATTTTGATTGTTGTCACGCGATTTTTTACTGAGGTGTGCATGTGGCGGGTAACCATGAACTATCACCGGTGTTTCCAATATGACAACGCCAATCAGGGGACAACGCTATTCTCCAAAACTGTCATGTGCTCATCCTAGACTTGTGCTTTTGTGATAGGTGGGTTCCCAACATTTTCACAATGCATGTCTGTCGCATGGGTACACGTTAGAGTTTCTTCTCCCCAACAAGAAACAAGACATGGGGAGGAAAAATCTCACACTGCATTCGAAAAAACAAAATGGGGTCAATCAATTAAGTTTATGGCCTCAACTACAGTCTTGATATTCAAAGCATTTTACAGAGAGACCAGTTGTGCCTTTCTAGATTCTTTACTTGTCTTCGCAAAACTATGTTCCCTTTTAGCTTTGTTTGCGCACTAGCTAGAGCTGCGCAGATGTTTTCCATGGATAGTTCACATTCCATGAAGTGCTTCACAATCCTTTCCTCTAACATTCTATGTGCCTCACGCATCTGAATGATCGTGTCTTGCGCTTCTCTGAGATTCCTCTTGAGACAAGTTCCATTCCCTTCTTGGCCCTGTGATGCTAATGTCTCGATGGTATTTTCTACTAACTGCTTCCTCGACTCCCTGTTCTCCTGGTACAACTCATCAATAGCGAGTTGTTCTTGCTTTAGCTGCTACGACAACTCACAAATATACACGTCTTCATCATCCGGCCTTCTCCGCTTGGCCCAAAATTCTTGCTTTGGGCCTTTGACAGGTTCTAGCCGAATAGCGTGCATGAGTAATTCCTCAGCGACCAATTTTGTGCGTGGCTCATTTGGGGTTTCAGACTTCTCGGTCTCTTTGTTCTTCCTTGGTCTGCCTTTTTTTGGGGTATCGGCTATTGGGGGGAAGAGGCTTCCAATGTATTTTCTTTCTCTGCATCCCTTCCTATTTCCTCCTTCGCTTTGTGTGATGTTTATTTTCCTATGGGTAGAGGGGAATCTCCTTTGGGGTCCCTGGGAATGTCGGCTACAAGTAGAAATGAATTCCAGCTCCTGCCCAATTTCCTCAATTGCTCAACTATCAACAATTTGATTAGTGAGATATGAGATAAGTTCTTCTTCGACTGGTTTGCTTCAACTTGGACATTGTCTGCCATTCCTCAGAGGCTTTGGTGCAAGAAGAAAGGAAGGTTCAATGGTCTCCTCCCCATGAAATGCATCAACAATCTAATGTGATGTGGGTGTATTATGTTGGACCTTCTTTCACAGGTGAAACACTTTCTAATCACCCTCAGGAGTTTTTGAAAAGGCTCTTGTAGATATCAACTTGGAACACTCATTTCACTTTCCTGTTCAAGCAATTTGGTTTGATGAAATCCTCGTAGCATAGCATGTCCAAAGGCATGCCATTAGACCACCTCTCACTGCGTGGAGGGATCTCTGCTGTGGCTGACAGATTTTCCTCCGTCACCTGGAATGTGATTCCTGCAATTGCCGCGCAGAACCCATTGAATCTGAGCACGAACTGTTCCACTAGTTTCATGTTGAATCCTTGTATTTTCTTGCAATAGAGCATGCATCCAAACTGTTCGAAATATGCTCTGACATCCAGATCTTCATTTACCAATGCCAAGTTCTGAGGCTCGGACCCCACAGTTCTGTCATTTCGTGCACCTTTCTTCATGTTCTGGGATGTCGCCATGGTGCAATGCGTGTTTGTTCTGTGCGCGTGGTAGATTTAAGATAGAACAAACATGGTAGTCTTTCCCGACTCAGTTTGTGATGCGGTTGATGGAAATCGACTTTCCCACAGAGAGAGACTCAGGGATTGTGGAAAAAGTTACAGACGAAGCATAGACTCGGCTGGTAAATGGAATACATGCATAACGACTGACATTTATAACTGGACGGGTGAGGGATGGAATCATGACAAGGGACATTGAATCCATGATGATGAGAAGTTTGAAAGCAGGCCGAATATTTGTGCAACACATTCACACGACAGGTACAATTCAAAGTGTGTGAAATATAGATGATAAGAGTTGCAGAGTATACATGATATGAGCATCGTGATTTATTATCCTTTCTGACTTCATAATGAGTTGATGATGGTCGTTATATCCACCGACGCGACCCTAACTATAACAACTTGCTCGACCTTTGGCACATAGGACCTCCTCTTCTGACAGGACCTGACCTTTTGGGAAAAGACCTTTATCATTTACACATGTTTGGTTCTGGCATCCATTCCCAACCCCAAGGGCTACACTGACCACTTGCTGACTTCGACCCATTTGTTGTTCGGTACCTGACCTCACACCCTTTGACACACGAACTATGAATTGAATAAGACTGAATCTAACTGAAAAATGAAGGCACTAACAACTGGCTCCAATGGGGATGCTATCCTCCCAGTGAGGTGGCAAAGAACAACAAACTAGGTGCCTGACCATTGGGCCTAATTTGATTTTTAGACTCTGAAACAATGAAAAAGACACACCCTAGACCTTATTTACATAATCATGATCAGACTCAGCATAAAATTAGGGTTTTCACTTCGGGCTTCAATTTCCTGCTGACATACTGACTTGAAATGCTTTGAAAACAAAAAAAATGAAACGACTATTTACAATGAAATGAAAAACTAAAAAGACCTTACTAGACCAGATAATGTTTGAGGAACTTGCCATTTATAGGCCCCCCACCAGTGATCCCTCTGTTAATCTCTTGTAGCAGATATGCGTTGCTTCCATGGTATGCAACGATTCTGAAAGGTCCCATCCAAAGACGATCAAATTTTACATGCTTTCCCTTATCTTTGTTCCTCGCATCCCACTTTAGCACTAGATCATCCACCTTGAAATCCTTCTGCTTAGAGTGTTTGTCGAAACTTTTCTTCATCCTGTATTGGTGGAGTTGTGATCGGTTGAAAACTTGCTCCCTCATCTGCTGCATCTTAATTAGCTTATTTATCCTCCTCTGAGCATCGTCTGGCTCAACCTCTTTCTCTTGTAGCAACTTCCTAACGGGAAATCCCAGCGAAGTAGGGAAAACTACATCCGTGCCATATACAATTTGGAATGATGACGTAGAGATGGAATTTTTGGTAGTGATCATGTCAGCCCACAATGCGTAGATAAGATTCTTGTGCTAGGCCATCTTGTTGTCCTACACGAGCCTCTTAATAATCCTAGTTAATATTTTATTTGATGATTCTTCTAACCCATTACCCTGTGGGTAATACGTCGTAGAATGTCCCAGGGTTATATTGTAATCCTTACAAAAATTCTCCATTTTCTTGGACTTAAATTCTGTTGCATTATCCATGATGATCTTGATAGGGAACCCAAACCTAGACAAAATGTTGGTCTCCAGAAAATGAATGATGACCATGTCGGTAGCCTGCCTTGTTGGGACTGCGTCAATCCATTTGGTTAATTAATTCGTAGCCGTAAGTATCCATTTGTGTTGCGTCGAGGATGGAAGATGAATCTCTCCTATAAATTCTAGTCCCCATTGCATGAACGGTGCTTCAACAGAGACTGGTTTTAACGGCAGGGGTTGCAGCTTTCTCCTTCCATCGAGTATCTGGCACTCGTGGCAACTGAAAACTTATTTGTATACATCTGTGAAAATGTTGGGCTAATAATAACCCACCCTCAAAATTTTATGCGCGGTGGTTTTCCAGTAGTGATGTCCTCTACAGTCGCCTTTGTGGAATTCCCTGATAGCTCGTTTTGCATCATATTCTAGTAAGAAACTCAACAATATCCCTCCCAGATATTTCCAATACAGAGAGTTATCTAAGATGCAGAACTTAGCAGCCTTCAACTTTAAAAACATAGCCTTGGTCTTGCTTAACCCTGGAGGAGCTTGTAGATTCTTCAACACATAAATGATGTGCGTATACCAAGGTAAATTGATGAATTTTTGAGACACCTGCGGGGTTTCTTCTTCTTGAGGGTTCTCCAATAGATCAGCAATGAATTTTATTCCCAAAACATCGCAGTTTGACTGTGCCATCAGTTTTGTGAGCCCTTGACCCTTAATAAACTTTATGATCTTGATTTCAAGGTCGTATTCCAACATGATTGTGATCCACTTACCTCTTCTCACCTTAGGGTTAGGTTAGGATAGGATGTCTTTGACTGAATTTTTGGGCACGTAAGCGATAGCACAGGAATGCAGTATATAAGTCCTGAACTCCTTGAGGGATTTCACCAAGGCATATGCTTGTTTCTCCATAAAATAATACCTCAATGGGGAATCTCTCAACATCCTACTGAAGTAGACTATAGTCTTTTCAAAATTTTGGTCATCCTTTTGTAATAGTACGCCAACGATGGTATGCTTTGAGGAAAATGAGAACAAGATGAAATCCTTTTTGAAATATGGGCTGGCCAATACAAGAGATTTGATCACCACTACCTTGATGTATTCAAACGATCTCCTAGCTGTGGGGCTCCATTTGATCTCATTTCCCTTTCTGAGCATGCTTGTGATATGCTTTATAATTTCATCCAGATTCAAGATGAATCTTCTCAAGAAATTCACCTTTCCCAGGAAGGACTGTACCTCCTTCTTGCTCCGAGGAGTGTTGATTTTTAGAATTCATTCTACCCTACTAGGATCTATATTTATACCTTCCTTTGAGATGATGTGCCTAGCATTTTCCCTTCTTGCATTCTGAAATGTGATTTTTTCAGATTCAAAGATATGTTGAACTTTCTGCATTTCTGGAAAACCTTCTTCAGATGCTCAAGATGTTGTTTGTCAGAGTCAGAATACACTTTGATGTCATCTAGGTATATAACGATAATTTTTTCCTTTTCCTCAGTGGACGCTATATCCATAGCCCTTTGGAAAGTAGCTCCAGCATTCATAAGACCGAACGACATCTTCTCATACATGAACGTACCCCATGGTGTCATGAAAATTGTCTTTTCCTGGTCATATGGGTGTACTATGATCTGATTGTAACCTGAAAAACCGTCCATCATAGACATATTCTGGGATCCAACTACCTTCTGCAGGATGTATTCCATCTTAGGGAGCGGGTAGTTTTCCTTGAGGGATACTCTATTCAAGTTCTGAAAATCCACGCACAACCTTATTTTTCCACTCTTTTTCCATATAGGCACCAGGTTGGCAACCCATTTCGAAAATCTTAAAGAAACAATAATTTTGGCTTCAAAAAGTTTCTTTACCTCTTTTTCAATTAGCGGCAACAACAGGGGATTGATCCGTCTTATATTTTTCTTGAAAGATTTTTATCTTCATTGGGAGGAATGACATGCTGAATCACTTTAGTGTCATATACTTTCAAGTCTTCATAACTCCAGGTGAAAAAGACAAGAAAGTCTTACATGAGGTTGATGTAGTTCTGCTTGACCTCCGAACTGAGTGTCTTTGAAAATTTGATTATCCTTGGATTCTCCTGGGTCCCGATGTTGCAATCCTCGACATCCTCATCATTCGTAGTGATCTTGGGATTTCTAGCTACATCGTTTTCATCAAACAAATTTTCCAACATAACTAATCCCTTGGGGATGATGTTTTTTTTTAGCTGCACTATGTCCCTCCCAACTATCTGGTTCTAAAAGGGGTCATCGTTAGCGCACGTAGCCATGCTTCCATATTCTTCACAACAACACTCATCATCGATGCTCACGTTAGTGAACTTGTCACTCATTTGGAGAAATATATCCACATGTTTGTCATCTTCAAACACCTGTCAATACTTGATATTATTGGGTATCGTCAGACGATGTTTGATTTCAATCTCATACTTTTTGTTGGGGAAAATCAGAATTTTTAAAACTAAATCCGAGGTGGTCAGGGTATCCACAATTTGATTCTTCCCCCTTGGGATTGCTGACAAATTGTATTATGAGAATTCTTCGAGGAGGTCCATCACTATATTCCTATATTCTCTCAGACTGGGTTGCTTTGAATGGTATATATCCTTCACTTGATTTATGATGAGCTCGGAGTCTACATGCACCACTATCCTCTTTGTGCCCAACTCTTTCAAAGTTCTCAAACCCAAAATCAATGCCTCATACTCTGCCATGTTATTTGTACAATAAAAGGAGAGTTTGTAAGAGAAGAGTTTTGAGCCTACCTTGGGAGGATTTATCCATACACCGACCCCTACTCCTTCCTTGCTGATGGTTCCGTTGAAGATCATGCTCCACATCTCATTCTCTACGCAGTTCCTTAGGTCTGCACACTCTTCTTCTCATTGCACAACCTTATCCTTGACAGTCATGACGGTCATCGACTCTTCTCCTTCAAAGTTCAAGTCATTGTAAAATATAGAGGAGTCGATCTCAATGTCGATGGAGTAAATAGGGTGGTTTTTTGGCTGGGTCTTTCTACTCACCATGTACTTTAGCATCACCTCTTTGTATAACCATCTCGCTTGGTCGAAAACTGGGATAGTGGTGTATGACATATCCATATGTAGGGTTCCCTTGAATTTCGCGGCCCACGACTTGGATATAGCATGCTAAATTTAGGGGGTATGTCGGACACAACCATGTCCATAACCATATTGTTAGAAGGGATTTGGGACAAAGACACAACCAAGTCTTTGATCATACCCAAGCATTTCACTTTCCTCGAGTCAAAGGAGAAGAGATCCTTATAGGGATTGGTGATGTCCAAACCTAACTTGTCCATGACCACTTTGGGCATGAGATTGTGCGACACGCCCAAATCTAGCATGGCGTTATACAAATTCATGTTGTGGATTTTGAGGCTGACATGGAAAGGGGGAACTTCCTCAATATATCTTGTTTCTTTCACGCGTGGACCAAACAAAATGGCAGGGTGATCATCCTAGATGTTTAGGGTATCGGGGGTTTCTTCCATCTTTAACATTTTAATAATCTATTCCTGATACTCTCCTTTCTCTATGAGCTCGTTGAAAGGAACAGAGATTTTAATCTTGGCCATTTCGTTTTCAAAGTTAAAGGGGGAGGGGACTTTATCTATCTCTTTGACGCCCATCTCCCAGCTCGCCTTTGGCGCTTTCTTTAAAGCCTTCTTATTTGACATTCCCTTTTCTGTCGCATCCTTGGCCAGGTTGTCTTTCTTTGGTTGGCTCGCGGAAGGGGTGTTCGCTTGAGGTTCCTTTGTGGGATTCGTCTCCTAAGGTTTTGCAGATGCCTTTCTTCTCCTGATGTTGTATTTCTTTTGAAAATGCATGATGGCATTGTGATACCCTTTCCTAAATTCCTTCGTTTCCAAAGATAGTGTGTCATCAGTTGCCATCATAATAGCATCATCTACGTCCATGAATTGATCATGCTCCCTCTTCGTCAAGAACACATGTGTGTCCATGTCATCGTAGCAATGCATCTGATCTTGGATCATCTAATCAAAATCTTGATTGGCATAATTTTTTTGGAACAAAGGCATTATTTGTTGATCACCCTAGTCCCTTTGTTCCCTTTGCCTGATTTGTAGGATAGGACCCCTTCTAAAGTTTTGATTTCTCGGTTGGAAATCAGTTTGTTCTCGGGAGGTGACCTTGTTTTCCATGGACATCCTTTCCATCACCTTCTCCATATTCTTCATCATTAAGTCGAACTTTTCATCTGACGATCGAGAAGTCAAGGGCTGGACATCTCCTTGGGGCTTCTTTCTGTTTTTGTCAAAGTTTTGTTTGATTTTCCCCGACACCATAATATTTACTTCGACGTCGATTGTGTTACTCATCATGGCACTTAGATTATCATATCTCCTTTCCCTTTGCAGCAAGGTGAAATCGTTGTCAAAAAAATTGATGTATAAGAGTTGCGTGGCTCCAGGAGGCAGCTTGACTTCTACGGGGATTAAGTTGTAGACCTTCATGAAACAGGTCAAGAACTCCTACACTGTCTCCTCTGGTGCTCTCTTCATATTTTTTTACTACTTTAGTAGTTACAGGGGATTCTTTTTGTCTCCCCATCTGGCAAGGAACGATGTTTCAAATGCTTCGAAGTTGGGAATGCTTGCTGCTTGAAGGGACTTAAACCACTTCTTGACCTCCCCTGAAAGACTCTGCATGAAAAAACTCATCTTCACATCCTCATGATCTACATCTTCTAGATCAATAAAATCATTGAACCAATCCAAGTGATTTTGGGCAGAGGTGTTACCTTCAACATCATACAACTTGATCCTCTAGTTGTAGTTCAGGGGAAAATCATGCAGTTGGGCTGGCAGGGCAAGGGTGTAGAATTTGGCAGCCATTTCTCTAGGGGGTTTTGGGGTTTGCAAGATGTTCTGACTGCTTAATACGATATCTTGCGATATTTTGTTTAGTATCAGAGATCAAAACCTCTTATCATCAAAGACTATATCATCCAAGTTGGTTTCTGATTTAGACCTGAATAGGGTTTGTTCAAATAGGGTGTCGAAATCAGGGTCGTCGATTCTTTGTACACCATTTTTGGGTAAGGATACATTTTTTTCCAGGTAATAGAACGGGTCTAGCGCCTACTCCTTCGCCCTGTGCAGAAGTTTCTTAGGATCACACACAGGTGATATAGGGTTTGGGTCAGGATTGGATTTGGTATAAACTATCTTTAGAGCTAGGATTTTTGAGTCGCACTACTCTATGCTACTGGTCTCTTTTATTGTAGTCGCCAGGGTAAAGGTTTCAGCCAATATAGACATTTGGCCCACTGTTACCCTCAAGGGTCAAAACTATATCTTTAGTCGTTCTCCTAGAGAAAAGTTTATTCAATTTCGTGCTCGGCAGCAGCGCCAAAATTTTATCACTCTGTGAAACTCGTTTGGATGAGAAAACAAATGAAAAAGGTAACCTACAAACCACTTTGAGACTGGAAAATAGTCTTTCTGACCCAGAGAGAGATCTCTCGGAGACTTCGTCTCTATACAGGTTGTGGCTTTGAATAGTCAACTAGATTTAACACGTTAGTAAAGTATTTTTTGGTTCTATTGGCAAGAGAATGCAAAACCTTGGGCCATGGAGTCAAATTCCAGAAAACAAGAGAAAGAAATCACTTGGCAACTAAAACTTGGGAGGATAAAGGCTAAGTAGGCAGCGGTCTTTCAATTTAAATTCGTTGTGTGTGGTGGAAGAAAATACATGAAGTAATTCAGAGCATCGCTGGAGATGAATTATGAATTAACTTAGAAGAAAACATAGTCATCTAAATGGTGGAAGTTTGGAGCACCGCACAGTGAATTCTAGACTTGTAAAGCGTTCCAATTTAGACATAATGCAAATATGAATACAAAGAACACGAGAAGCACGCACATAAGAGAAGTCACAATACATCAAACCACTATCATTAGAATCTTTTCATCAAATTTTCAAGACCTTTTCATTAAACTTCAATTGGTTTCCAAAATTACATTCAACAGTCACTGTCTACATCACTTTTCCAACCAACCTGGCTTACATTGAAAAGATGCAATATATAGAAAAGGATGTGCCACTTGGGCTTCCCTACCCTCCAACTACTATCCACAGAAATTAGGCTCTGATTATTCTCTACCAGATGATCCTTCATATGGCACTTTACTAAGAATAGAAACTCAACCGTGCCCAATCATACAATAACCGACGCTTTTACCATGAGAGTTCAGTCATCGGCAAGATTTCGTCATTAATAAATTACGCGTCAGTGATTTTCCTTTAACAAGTTATCAGGATGATCAAGTTCTTTTCCAGGCTCCCACCATCTAGTGTAACAACTTCGATTGATGTCGCATGATCATTTGTTGAGGTGTGCATGTGGCAGGTAACCGTGAATTATCATTGGAATTTCCAAGATGACAACGCCAGTCAGGGGACAAATCTCTTCTACAAAATTGTCATGCACTCATCCTACACTTTTCCTTTTATGATAGGTGGGTTCCCATCATTTTCACGATGCATGTATGCCGCATGGGTACATGTCAGAGTTCTTGCTCCCCAGCAGGAAACAGGACACGGGGAGGAAAAATCTCATGCCGCATTCAAGAAAACAAAATGGGGTTGATCAATTAAGTTTATGGCATCGTCTGTAGTCTTGATATTCGAATCATTTTCCTGAGAGACCAGTTGCACCTTTCCATATTATTTACTTTTACTTGCAGAACCGTGTTCCCTTTCAACTTCATTTGCGTACTAGCTAGAGCTGTGCAGACATTTTCCATGGTCAGTTCACATTCCCTGAAGTTCTCCACAATTCTCTCCTCTAACATTCTAGGTGCCTCACGTAAATTAATGATTGTGTCTTGCGCTTCTCTAAGTTGCCTCTTGAGCCAAGTTGCATTCCCTTCTCAGAACTGTGATGTTGATGTCTCGACGATATTTTCTGCTAACTACTTCCTCAACTCCCTGTTCTCCTGGTAAAACTCAGCAATAGCGAGATGTGATTGCTTTAGCTGCTGCGATGGCTCATGAATATCCATGTCTTCAGCATCTAGCCTTCTCCGCCTGGCACAAATTTCTCACTTTGGGCCTTCGACAGGTTCCATCCAAATAACGCGCATGAGTAATTCCTCAGTGATTGATTTTGCACGTGGCTCATTTGAGGCTTGGGCCTTCCTGGTCTCTCTAATATTCCTTGGTCTTCCTCTTTTTCGGGGTATCGGTTGTTGGGGGGAAGAGGCTTCCAATGTCTTTTCTTTCTCTGCAACCCTTCCTATTTCCTCCTCCGCACTATGTGATGTTTCTTTTACCGTGGGTAGAGGGAAATCTCCTTTTGGGTCCCTGGGAATGTCGGCTGCAAGTAGAAATGAATTCCAACTCCTACCCAATTGCCTCAATTGCTCAACTATCAACAATTTTCTTAGTGAGATATGAGATAATTTCTTCTTCGGCTGGTTTGCTTTAGCTTGGACGTTGTCTACCATTCCTTGGAGGATTTGGTGCAAGAAGAAAGGTAGGTTCAATGGTCTCCTCCCTTTGAAATGCATCAACAATATGATGTGATGTGGGTGTATTCTGCCGGACCTTCTTTCACAGGTGAAATACTTTCTAATCACCCTCAGGAGTTTCCAAAAAGTCTCCTGTAGATATTGACTTGGAACACTCATTTCAACATTCTCGTTCAAGAACTTTGGTTTGATGAACTCCTCGTAGCATATCATGTACAAAGGAATTCCCTTAGACCACCTCTCACTGCGCAGAGGGATCTCCGTCGCGGCTGACAGAGTTTCCTCCGTCACTCGAAATGTGATTTCTGCAATTACCGTGCGGAACCCATTGAATCTGAGCGCGATCTGTTCCGCCAGTTTCACATTGAATCCTTGTATTTTCTTGCAATATAGCATGCATCCGACCTATTCGAAAGATTCTCTAACATCCGGATCTTCATTTACCAATGCCACGTTTTGAGGCTCGAACCCCATAGTTCTGTCGTTTCGCACCGATTTCTTTATGTTATGGGATGTCTCCATGGGGCAATGCATGTTTGTTCTACACGCACTGTAGATTTAAGAAGAACCGAACGTGGAAGTCTTTCCCGACCCGATTTGTGACGCGGTTGATGGCAATCGGATTTCCCACAATGAGAGACTCAGGGCTTGTAGAGAAAGTTACATATGATGCATAGACTCGATTGGTAAATGGAATACATGCAGAATGACTGGAATTTATAACTGGATGGGTGAGAGATGGAATCATGACATGGGACACTGAATCCATAGTGATGAGAAGTTTGAAAGAAGACTGAAGATTTGCGCATCACATTCGTGCGACGGGTACAATTTGGAGTGTGTGAAGTACAGATGATAAGAGCTGCAGAGTATATGTGATATGAGCGTCATGATTTCTTATCCTTTATGACTTCATAACGAGATGATGATGGTTGTTATATCCACCAACGTGACCCTAGCTATAACAACTTGCTTTCCTTTGGCACATATGACCTCCTCTTCTGACAGGACCCAACCTTTTGGGAAAAGACCTTTATCATTTACACATGTATGTTTCTGATATCCATTCCCAACCCCAAGGTCCAAACCGACCACTTGCTGACTTCAACCCATTTGTTGTTCGATACCTGACCTCACACACTTTGACACATGGAATATGACTCGAATAAGACTAACTCTAATTGAAAAATGACGGTGCTAACAGGCGTGTTGTAAGATGTTCGATGAAATTTCAAGAGAGTTCCAACAAATTCCTAAATCCCCCAACGCCTAAGTCATTGACCCTTAAATCCTTAAGCCCTAATCCCTAAACCCTTAAGCCCTCAACCTTAGTTAATCACTAATCCCTTAACACAAAAGCCCTAAATCCCTTAACCCATAAACCATCGACCCTTAAACACTTAAACCCTAATCCATAATCCATTAATACATAAACCCCTATGCCCTAAGCATTTAAACATTAAACCCCTATCCCATAATACCTAAGCCATTAACCATTAAACTACCTAACCCACAAGCACCAAATACCTTAGATCTTGACTCTTAATCTCTTAAACCCTAAGCCCTAATCCCTTAACCTTTAATTCATGTACCCCAAATCCCTAAATCCCATAATCCTCAAATCCCCTATCCACTTAACCCCCAACACCTCAACTAATTAACTATTTAGGCACATCTAGTGCTAAATCTAGCACTATTTCCAACACTATTAGTGCCTAATTTAGCACCTACATTTTTTGGTCTACGCAAAAACCACCAGAAGTAGCGCCGACTTTAAAAAAAATGGAGAAAAATACACTAAAACAATCTTTGGAAGAAAAAAAGGGAGCAAATCATATGGATTTGTTGTAGTGACCACCTACACATGATGCAAGCAAATGACTACAAGTTTAAGTATATACATTGCAAGTAAAACACATGTGAACAAGTTTTGCAACAAATATTTTTCATGGAAATTGCTACTTACCTCATGTGTTTTCCAAGATCATATATGACTTGTTTTATGTTGTTGTCAAAGTTTTCAGGAAGAGATATTGGTAGAACATACTGTAACAAAAAAGGAATCATTATAAACATTAGAGGTATAACACACTATAACAAAAAGTAAACAAAAAATACCCAAAAAATGCATACCAATATAGAAATAGAACAAAACAATTACCTTAATGAATGTAGACTAGTCATGAGGTTTTACCCCACCAAATTAACCTTTCTTCGTTAAGATATTATTTATGTTTGAAGAAAATCCCGTGGAAAATTTAATTTTCCTAATGACCTCTTTTACAACATTTCTTTGTTACTCTGTAAATAACCATGAAAGACTATCTTGATGCCCATCTCTATTTGAATTAATCACATTTTTCATTGCATGATTGGCTTCTTGAATGTCACTACAAATTTTGTCAATTTTTTCTTTGTCACTCCTTCCATCTAATATTATCCATAATGTTTTCATCACATTCTTCCCAATATGCATTGTATCAAACAAATGAACTATTTGTAGGTGCTCATAGTAGGGAAACCTGTTGAATTGTATAGGGTATGTTTTCATTCTTCTTGGAATCCCATTAATTCCTTGACAACATTTATGAAAAATAAATGAGATTACAACAGTAATTGTTAGATATAGTAAACATAATTCAATACAAATTAAAATTGAAAAATATTAATATATATGATACATACACTAATTGCTTACCTTGAAAATTTCTATTATATTCCAACTTCCATAGGTGAGTTGTCATTCTTTGTGGTTTTATTCCAGTCCCTTCTTTGAAATTAAAAAGATTTTTTTCTATAGTTCGATTCCTATGGTTCTTAGAGAGGAAGTGCCTATACTCATCAAACACCTCCTTTCATAAACTTCTTGAATGGCGATATTTCATCCTAGGACCACATATTGGACATGAAAATTTACCCTTTGTTTGTAGACCTACAACATATGGATTAATGTCAATATCAATTATATACCAAGGAATTATTTTTAAAAAATGCATGATATTTTCAAAAAACATGTACTATTAAAGTGCATTAGAACATTACATACCACAAAAATGTGTTAACCCTGATGCATCATGAATTGTCCATATATGTATTCCATGGAATTGAAATTACTTTTTCCCTATTGGTCTAGAGATGTCATAGTGATGTCAGCCCATAGCTTCAATAGCTCGTCGATAAGAGGCTCAATATATACATTCATATATTTAAATTGATACTTACCTAATTGATTGAAAGTACACATCATTACTACTTTGTATATATGTATATATAAGAAATTATGCAACGAACGAGACAAATGAAATGTTGCATTCAAACCATTATTGTAAACAAATACATGGAACAATCATTGCCAACATTGTGTGCTCCCTCTTTATTGACATCCAAGGAGGAAGGTTATTGTTTATAACAAAAATAGGCCACACTAAGTAAAAATACCTAAGCTCACCAAATGGATCGACACCATCAACTTCCAATTAAATCCTAACATTACGAGGTTCTTCTTTAAAAATGACCATCTTTCTTTGATGTTCCTAAATGCAGAACCATCTATAAGAATTTTAAGAACACCATCTTCACTTTTTTCCATGCATGGTAATCCATAGATTTTTCTATGCTTTGTCACTTGAACAATCATTGCAAATGTGGAATTATGGGGATATGATGAAGAACCTTGAAAGGCATGTGTTTTGTTGCTTGATCGGTTTGATATATACCATTTGACTTTGCTGGCATTTTTTTTCTGATGTATATTGTCCATAATATGTAACATGATCATTAGGACATGCATCAATAACTTTGTACTCCATTCCAATATCTTTCATAATGGAAGACAATTCTCGGTAAATATATACAATATACAATGCAAAATATAACTAGTTAATGTAAATAATATTAATATTAAATATTGCATCATTAATTTACACATTAATTAATAACACTAAGAATAGAGAAACAAAATAAAAATAGACCTTTTATCTATCTGTGATGAATTATATTACATACCTTAGGATATGGGTGACACAAGTTTTTGACAAACCATTCAATACCTTCAAGTTCACCAACAACAATATAGTAGAGAGAAGATTTTTCCCCGAACCTTTGTAAAGGGGTTGTTGTGACTTCTCAATCAAAGGTACATCATGAATATTGTCAAAAATTTCATCCATTGGAGAAAAGGTCTCTTGTATCAATCTATTTATACCATCATTCTCAATTGTACCATTATCAATGGCATCTTCTTCCATAGGACTAAATCGATCTCCAATATTCGCTCCATCTTCCTCATTCTGTACAACAATATTTCTACAACTACTTGGAACATTCCCAAGATCGCATTTAGGATGCCCTTTATTTTTAATTACAATCAATCAAATGATATTAGTGTATGTAATGAATATTGAAATCATAGAAAGATCTAAAAATACAATCAATACAAAAACATATAATGACTACTAACTTACCAAGGGACGATATTCATACGCCTCCTTCAACATTTCCAAACTATCTACAATCCCTTCCATCTGCTGTTATTAAAATTCTTCTTCTATTGAAGGCCCTACATTGATTGCAAGGTCAATAACATCTCCCATCACCCTTTGCTTCCAATGTTGCAAATAACCTTTGAAGCATCCTATCATTTTCCTCTGAAGTAATTTTATATGGCATTGTAATTAAATGTTACAACAAAATCCAATGAAGCAATATAAGTACAATATATGAATATATTCTACCAATTTCACAAATGTAAATGCATTTTTATAGGCCAAAAAACATAATACACACAATACAGAGGAAGAGGAGCTATGACCCCATGTGAGATAAATTAAAGGAAATGACAACAATTTTATGGTACCCATTTCATCAAAAGGTTGGGGAACATCCTTCCAACATTTGTAAACATTTATGTTAAATGGTTGGCATGCATCCTCCAATCTTTCACACTAGGTCAAAATCCAACAATGTTGAAATTAGGGAAAGGGAAAAAACTTGAGATATCACCCTAGTATACAGTGTTTAGGGTTTATGACATATCCAAAGTCCTATAAGTTGTAACAAGTAAATTACCAACTTCATGCATGTATTTTTCTTGGCAGGGCATGCATTTTTCATCATGCCATGTTTTCATGATTTGTTATGCATTTTTCCCTTTATGCATTCTTTTGCATTTACAAGGAAGTTTTTAGTCTCTATGAACATAAGAGGGTTTTTGGTTTGGAAATGAAGAACTAAATCTATTAAAATATGTAAAATAATAAAATACAAACTCCACAATTTGAATCACCCAATTTGGAGGTCATATAAGACTCAGGCGTGCATTTTACAGAAAGACGGTTTTACCCTCCATTTTATAAAAAGTCTTCAAACTTGGTTCAAGGTAGAAGTCCTATTTAATTTGAAACTACAATTAGGGTGATATAGGTAGATTTATAATGTTATTATATTAACCCCAAATCTCTTATGACTAAATTTCTAGCTATATAGAAGCATGGTCCTGCATTTCCATTAGGTACATTTCTATTGTTTTGGTTTTTCAATTTACAAGGAAGATTTTCCCTCTTTTACATAGTAGCAACATTTATGTTTGAAAATGAAAGTAATAATATGTACACAGGTGTAAATTATATAATACACTCTCAACAACTTGAATCACTCAAATTTGAGGTGTTTTAATACCTTGACGTGCATTTTTGTGAAGCCTGGCGTGCTTTACATAAGGGAAGAAATTAGAGTTTAAAAGAAAAACATGTATTTCTTACAAGCTACATGTAACTGTGCTTTTTTAGATGTGGAGACTATAACAAGCTTGAATTATAGTTTTATGCAACAGAAGAAACCCAATTATTCCTTCCATTATTTTCCAAATGGTTTGCATGAAAAATTAGTAATGGAAATAATGAGGATTGGAAGGGTGGGAAATTGTAACATACCCTTCCTACAATAATGAATTAAATATTTTGTCCCTTAGCCTTGTATTTTAGAGGAAACAATGGGCATTTTCAGACAAAAAAACGTATGTTGTGCATAAAGAGTAAAAAATACCTTGTAAAACAAAGAGGTCAAATTGTTAAAATTGACCTTGTTGAAATGCATGCCCAATGATGAAATTGGTATGATTATATAAATGATATATAGGCTTATGAAACATCCATTCATTCAAATAGACTATCCATGCCCCGTGGTGAAAAATGCATGCCCTCCAAAGGAAAAATGCATAAAATGCATGAAAATAAGGCAAATGACAAATGCACGCCTTAGGAAGAAAAATACATGCCTTGCATTGGTAATTGTATGTTGACCTTATGAAATTACATGAAAATAGGGTATTGAGGAAAATTCACACCCTAGAAGGGAAAAATTCATGTCTCAAGTTGAAATTGCACATTGAGGGCATGGGATTGCATTTTTACAAAGTAAGGAGGAATATTCACAACTTGTTAATGACAAATGCACACATGCAATATAAAAATGCATGCCCTTGACATGTTATGCATCCCTATGTTGTCCTAAAACCTAAATGGTTCTTCCTTATCCCATTTGAATGGTTTTCATATAAATATGAATGAAAATGGATGTTGATCCATTGTGTATGATTAATGCTACTATGGAATATCTTATCACATCCTTGAACCCATTTTTGACAATCTATTTGGAAGCACACATATGTAGTTAACCTTGTATGTTGAGTTGTTGCCCGAGTCCCAGAATCTTAAAAACTCAAAGTACTTATAAGTCACCCACACCTATGATTGATTTCAAATGCATGCAAGATATCTTGCTTACCATTTAATTTGAGATTAAGTGTGCGTGTTTGTATTATAGTCGGCACGTTTGTAATTTTTCTTTAAAAATTACCCTGACACATTCTGGAAATCATTTTTCTATTTTCCAAGTTACAACTCCCATCTGGGAAAACCCCCAAGTACTTCCCCTCATTTATAGTATGGAAAGTTTTCATTAATTCTCAAAAGTCCCAAATCCATTGTTAAAAAATTCTACAAATCTACTTGATTGTGCTTATAAAAATGCACATCCAGTTTTGTAAAATTGTTATTTGTAATAAATAATATATTATCTATAAAGATTAATTTACTTTTTTTTTACTATCAAAAGTGATTTATAGAAAAGTACACAAACATAACCCTAAATCATTTAAAAAAAATTCAGTTTCCTACCAAGGGTTTCCTTAGCATGAGTGTGCATTCCACAAATTCCATTCCTCAACGTCCATTCATGTTAGCGGGAATTCCTGAAAAAACCATTTCAACTTTGAACCCATAAAACCATGGACACAATTGAAACAGGGGTGTCCTCTACCATGGCCGCAACAGTTGAAAAAGGCAATTCCCAGGATGAAAAGTTCACTGTCAACAAATTCTAGGAGTGTGTTGAAGCATGGAGAGACACAACGAATTGTCCAACAGGTATGCTAAATATTCCAAGAAGAGCAGAGTTTTTTAACTTTATGTTTGGACCCTTCCATTTATAAAATAATGAGATAGATATGGCCATAGCTAATTATGATGACATAGCTATGGAACTAAAACTATTTGGCCATAGAATTTACCTAGATGTCGATTTTCTTGCAAGAGCAACAAAAATTCCATGCAGAGGGGGAGAAACATTTAACTCCAGAAAAAACCCCAAGGTAGAAAAGATGGAGATGGCCACTAAAATATGTGGGAAAAAGGTATATGTTCCCAAGAACGGTTCAAGAATGCTAGATGTTCCCTGGGGACTATACAAGTCTTTGATTCAAATTATCCTTATGAAAATTATGAATCATCATAAGACAGATATTTCTGTTGACTTCTTGAGGCTAGTTATTTATTGGTTTAAAGATAGGGTTGTATATGTCCCTCACCTATCGGATAAAAAATTACATCATTCCATTGAATAAAGTAGAAAAATTAATATTAAGTTCATTTTCCTGGGCACACTGCAGAAACATATCTATTTATATCGACCTAGTGACCAAACAATCCCTCTTAAAACCTACATTAGGAGATCAAAAATAATAAAGAAACCCATTGAGGATGTACCTGAAGATATTGTAGTTGATGGTGTGGAAATAAGTTTTGATATAGTTTTCGAAGATGAAGTTAATGTTGTCAAAACTTTAAGAGACCTACATGAATATTTGAATGAAGCCGAGGAGCGGGGAGGTATGGACCATTATATGGAAAAAGGTAATGATGATGTTTTGTTACTTTAGAAAATATAATTGATATAATTCCTCCTAAAATGGCATTACTAGAGTATAATTTCCCTATTGTGGGTGTTGATTCTACCTCTCCAAGTTCAAATGTGAATAGTCCAACATACATTTTTTATAACAGATTCATTTTTGGGGCATTGGATATAATGATGCATTACAAAAAGCTTCTTGAACTGGAGGATTCTTCCTCTATATACACCTCGAAGGAAAAGTGAAAAATGCAGCACTTCGTTAATATGGAATGCTCAAAGAAAATTAGAAATATGGAAAATGGAATTGCAAGGAATGTACAAGAATTAAAAAAGAAAAATAGGGGAAAAGATCGTATTATAGTTGAATTACAAAGTGAGGTATCCCTTGTTATAGAGGAATCTCAGAGGGAGATTGATGATGCCAAGGAAATGTATGAAACATCATTGACTACACATACAAGAACTACTAAAAATCTTGAAAAAGAATTGAAAATCAGACCACAAGTTTTGAACATACCTCCATTGAATACTCCAAGTAATCTATAGGTGGGTATATTAAAAAATAGTTTGAAGGAGAAAGAGGTACTTATTCAAATATTTAAATATGAATTTGAAAATACAATGAAAAAATTACATCATAAGCATAATTCAGAGATTGAAGAATATAAAAACAAACTAGACAGTTTAAAGAAATAAAATTGTAAGCAAGATAATAAGTTGAATCAGAAAAATATGGCACTTCTCAAAGAAAATGGGAAGATAAGAGAACTTAAAAAGGAAATACAAATTCTTACTAAAGAAGGTGGCAATGGTAAGGATGAAATTAAAAGTAAGGGTATGGATAAGGGAAAAAGTAAAAGTAAAGGCAGTGCAACAAAAGAGAAGAGTACAAAACTTGAAAAGGAAATAGAAAGTTAGAGTAAAGAAGGTGGAAAACATAATGATAAAGGTAAAATTCAGGTTATGTGTAAGGGTGAATATATAATCCAAGGCATCCCAACAAAAAAATGCCTTCAAAAGACTTGGAAAAGTATAGAGAAGAAAAATAGAAGATTTATCAAGAAGCTAAAGTATTAAGTGGTGCTTTAGTTGATCTCTATGCCCCATCACCAATGGCGTAATCATTGAATAAAATGATAGATGAGAGAGATGAAAATATTAAAGAGCTCAATAATGAACTCTTGCATAGCCGAAAAGCACAACATTTGGGATGTGATGTGGAGATACAAATGTTAAAATCCCAAATTGTTGATTTACAACAGAAATTACAGAGTACAACAGTATTTGAGGAAGTGTCAATTTTGTTTGTTGCATTGGAGAAACAATATTTGAGGGAACAAAATCTTGAGAATGAATTACAAAAACTCAGGGGTCAATTGGCTAACGTTCAATCCAAACTGAAAAAAGAAAAAGAACAACTTGAAAAGAATCAAAAGGATAATGACATGAGGTAAAAGAAGAATATATGTATATGTTGAAAAAGAAAACAAAAGAAAAAACAATATTGCAAGAGAGATTACAAAATTATGCAAAGAAAATCAAATATCTAGAGAAACAATTACAACATGTGCCTACTACAACTACAGAACAATTAGAAGCCTATAAAAAAACAAAGAGAGGCTCTACAGATTTTTCTTCGTCTCAAGAGCATGGCTTGCAGAAACGTGCCAAGCAACCTAGGGTAGTTACAAAACAACATTGGTTTATATACCATGTAATCCATATAATTACATTTAAAGATGTAATATATATCATTATTCCGATAGTTTATTAACAATGTATTTTATTTTATGCAGTTAATGACATGTATGAGTGTGTATAGTTATTGACATGTATGAATGTGTATAGTCACATATCAATGCTTTTAATACTTTAAAATTTACTTGAGATTGAGTTATACCCATATACAACACCATTATCATCTTTTTTGCAATATTTTTGAGTAAAACATAAGTACTTTTTTGTACTTGAGATTTTGATATAACAATGGTAATTGCATAGATTTATCTTTGTTGTAATGAATATGGAACCTATATGTATCAAGTATGAATATGACTTGTAAAAAAATAATTGTGCATAACAATTACAATACATACACAAGCTACAAATGCAACATTTTTCCAATTTCCTCCACAATGGTAATTTTCATGCCATAACCACTCATAATCCAATATATAGATAAAATATATATAACTAGCACTTAGCGCATGGAATATATATATATAATTTCCAAAGACTACATATTTATATACATGTTGGCATGTTTACAGGAAGAGTGTGTTTGTCATTGATGGCAAGAACAGAAGCTGGAGTAGAAGGTGAGAAATCTCAGGGGGAAGAATGACAGTGGTCGTTGGATCACTGGTCCAAAGGGTTCCGTTGGACTCCGGCTAAAAGCGTTCTGGGAGAGTGTGAAGGTTGAGAATTGAAATCGTCGAATGTTGGAGTAGCGAAGCAGATCTTGATCGTTGATCGAGAAAGGGGACATAGGACCATTGATCTAGTTGAGAGGTAAAATCTTTGAAGTGGAGTAGAGTCATCGATTGAGAAGGATAGGTGTCTGCAGATCATCGAATCCAGAAGATTGACGTACGAAAGAAACGAGAGTTTGAGAATTGAAAGTACCAAAGGATGAACTCGCGGAGGAGATCATGATCATAGCTTTAGGGAGAAAGGTGTCAATAGATCTTCCACTCTGGAAGATTGGTGTACGGAGAAAAGAAAGGTTTGAGATTTGAAACTCCCGGAGCCCGGATCACGAAGTAAATCACAACCATTGATTTAGGGAGGTAAGATCTGATCCGCATAACTTGAAAGGACATATCTGAACCATCAGATTCAAGAGTATCGTCAAGATCACGAGATTGATGGTTTTATCATATTACGGGGATTGAAGGTGTGCGAACTTTAAAATGTTGAAGGCGGGCTGCAATTGAAACCATGGTTTTGGAGAAAGGACATGTGGAGATTTGAAGTGAATTGTAGGGAGAAAAGCGTGTTGCCCTCAAACCACCTTTGGACGCGCCCGCAATCACGTGGTCACATGATATCATCACCCAAGGTCATATCGAAAAATGGAGCTAGCGCTCGCTAGACCAAGATCGTGAAGTGCCTTTCTGAATAGGTGTGTGGTCACCACCCATGGTCACGTGAAGGAAGGGGCTTAGAAGACAAAGAAGCCAAAATGACTGGTTGTAACTGACAGAGAAGACGAAGAGTTGCGACTACCAAAGAAGTCAAAGAATATTTGGACAATGGCCACTAATGATTAATAGATTCAGAATAACCACTAGAGAATATGAAGAGTTGTGATGATGATCTGGCAGAGGATTTGGCATGAGAAATACATGCAGAACATGGAAGAGAGGGAATTATGCATGTGGGTATAATGTGACCAAGAATAGGACCTGAACTAGAGATCAGAGGTGCAATGCATAGCATGCAGAGATAACACATAGTATAAAGGAAGAAGATAAGTCGAACATAGGAGTTAGTGTGCGCAGTAGGAGAAAGAGCAGAGTATCGAAGCAGAACATAGCATAGAAGCTGGAACAGGGAAAGGAGACATGGAGCTGTAACAAACCATATCAGAGACAGATAAAGTAAGTAAAAATTTGTAAGATTCAATCAGGGTGGTAGGGTGGTTCTAGGGAGGATTGCAGTCCTTTAAATTCTAGTTGGTGCTAGAAGATATTATGGGAGTTGGTGCTTCCATCTAGTGGGTGCTAGAGAAACCTGGGAGTTGGTGCTAGAGAAATATGAGAGTTGGTGCTCTCTACAAGTTGTAGCTTGCTATCAGAGGTTATAGCCTCATATTTGTGTTGGATCTCAAAGACTATGATGTACATGAAAGTTGGATCTTGATTGACATCCTAAGAAGAAGAAGTTTTCACCCTTATGGGTATCCTCGTGAAAATCAATGTCTCTGTGTATTTTGTGAGATTGATCAAATACTGTATATCTATGCATGTTAAGTTATCAACAACACATTAAATAATAATCTAGAAAGAATCAAAAAATAATAAGAAAAGTTTCAAGCTTATACACATAATTGATTCAACACCCCCCCTCCCCCCCCTCTCAGTTATATTTCCAACAATACATACATAGTATTAAACCCTACTATGCAAGAAATATTGCACAAATACCCTACCGGTTATGTTCATATACAACAACAGACCACAACCACAATATTTCACTTGAGGAATTATTAATCTTCATCTATCACTATAAATAATTGCAGAGTTGTATATGTAACAATATATATTAGTTCATGCATATAACCCGAAACCAAAATGTATATTTCTCTCTACAAATTACGGGGATCAACAACATATATACAACCTACATTTTTCCATAACATGGCATGCATTTTCCTCAATGTCCTATTTTCATGAAATTCCATAAGGACAGTGTGCATAATGTGCATAATTCATCGAAAGATATGAATTTTCCTTAACATTGTGATTTAAGAAATATATAATGAAAATCCTGACACAAGGATTGCATTCTTCACTACAGGGTATGTTCAAACTTCATCTACAACAACAATCCACAACCACAGTATTTCAATTGTGTAATCATTAATCTATCATCTATCACTATAAAGAATTTCAGAGTTGC
>ML806711.1:288780-307444 GCA_009831015.1 Picea engelmannii
AATATATATATATATATATATATATATATATATATATATATATATATATATATATATATATATATATATATATTTCACCCCGCAACATCTCGGGATAGAACAACATATGTACAACCCACCTTTCCCTAACAGGGCGTGCATTTTCCTCAATTCCCTCTTTTCATGAAATTTCATAAGGACAATGTGCATAATGTGCATAATTCATCTAACGATATGAATTTTCCCTAACATTATGCTTTCAAGAAGTTATCATGCAAATCCTAACACAAGGCTTGCATTTTTTACTCAAGGGCGTACATTTTACAACATGCCCTGTTTTCAAGCAAAAAACACATAATTTCCATTTTTGAGCGTGCATTTTCTTCTTAAGGAATAATTCTCTAGTATTAAGGAATGAATTACTCACTCTCCTCATCATCATACAAAATTCATAACTGTATCATTTCTACAACTTTTGTACAACCATGTAGCTTGTAATATTTCATATAATATTGACATATTCATTCTATATTTTACGAAAAGTTCATGAATCTTTTCTCATACAAATCATCCTTTTTGGAGTGTAAATGCACTCCTAATTGCACAAACATGTTAAAACTATTGTAATAATCAAGTTACAACTTAAAAATTAAATTATGGAGGCTTATCCACCCTTGGGTGTGCACCTTCCTATAGTCAACTTTGCAAAACTCACCCTTCAATTTTACAAGGAAATTGTTAGCCTTTATGAACATGAGGTGGTATTTTTTTGAAACTTCCACTATACAACAATATGCATGTGTATAATCACAAATTGCACCTTATTCAATTTTAACCACTCAAATTGTGTCAACATTGAGACTATGGCATCCATTTTGTTGGTGCATAATTTGAGACCGGGGTTCTCGGAGGTTACCAACAAAGGTACCTCTATAGTCTAGTGTGCTGACATATTCAACCTTCAGTAAGGGAAGGAGGTCTCACCTGAAGCACAACCGGGACTTTTTGTGATAAAGTGAATTATAGAGGACACATCATCAAATCTAGCACATCATAGAACAATTCCATACTTAAATTTAAAGAGATCATAGCATCATAAGCCTTATATCAGTAAAGACAATGAACACTTCATGTTGCATAACATTAAAGTAAAAACATACATTACAAAAGTTGCTAAAATAGTAATGCAATTAGTAAATATGCAACACAAGACATATTATGAAAGAAAGAGACCATATATTCATCCTCATAATGACAAATTTTAAGTGCCTGAATAATCCATCATATATTCATACCCCAGACTATCATACACAGAGTTATTCTTCATATCAAGACTTATACAATAGGATCGGTAATGAGATATCCGATTTGGACTCTCACATTATAAGTAGTTGCAGTTATTTGTCAGTAATGCTCAATAATACCAAGCTCAAAACCCCATAACAACATAGAAAGAAATGTAAAACTAATGGATGGAATTTCTCTGGCTAACTCTTGTAGGATGGCATTTCTATGTTATTGTGAATTCCTTATAAAACCTGTGTCCATTCAAAATGAGTTGCAACCATCGATTTGGTTTATTGGATAGATTTTCACCATTGGTCATATGATGCCACTTTTGGAGTGGTTAGACGAGGTTGTGTTTGAATCCCATAGATGAAAGTTTCGAGTCGAATGAGATCGTCGATCTAACGGAGAATAACCAAAAAAAAGTACTAGATCATTGGATCCCGATGTTAGCATGTTGGAGTAAGGTCGTCGGAGGTTATGAGAAGTGGATTGGGGTAGACAACCAATGATGGAGGTTTGAGGATTGTATATCTCTTGGAATATGTATGCGATGTCTCAACCATTGGACCATAATATAATAAATCCAAGGAGGAGAGATCCAACACCTTGTCAAGCTAACATTTCATCCCCGAAAACCATGGAGACCATTAGATCTCATGAGAGGTGATCATTCGATCGATCAAGGGATACATTATAGGAGTGAGAACCTTAGAGTGGACTGTAAACTTGAAGTGGAATCACTCTAAAGAGGAAGGGTTCCAAAAACAAAGGATAATCATCGATCGGTATGAGGGAGAGATTTAATCTCAATATTGGGATTTGTGGGTTCCATCTGCTAGTAAGTGGAATGAGTACTTAGGTGAAGGGTAATTATCGGGTAGGTAGATATTCCTATGCGATATTAGTCATTGGAACTCCATACCCAAGGACCATTAGATTCCAGGAAATGGCCCATTGGGATAGTGTCATTGTATGGGATATCAACCTAGATGGTTGGGGTGCTCCGAGAGAATTGGTCCAAATAGGTCCATATTATCACTTAGAGGGCGAAAGACAAACTTAACAGTCTGATTGTGGGGACTTCAGTAAACTGAGTGGAGAGATTTCTATGGGAATTATTATGAGTCATTAAATATTAAATTGTGATAATAGAAGTTCTCATTTAAACAATTGATGAGTCCGATAGTTTTCCCAGAGAGAGAAAGCAAGGAAAATCAACATCCCACCAACCTAAGTTCAGATTAGGGGGTCGGGTGTGCTACATTTTCTATACCTTGGCATTGTTACCAAGGGTGAGTGGTTCACCACTATTATTTTCACACTATATAGCTTGTAAAATTCATGCACACAATGTTCAAATTGTATAGTGCACGTAACATTAAGTGGCTTACTAGTTGCGGTGCATCCAAACATTTATTGGTGCACTGAAGAGCACAAGAAAATTTCACTTATTAAATTTAACTCTTTGGTGCACTTGTATTTTATGGGATCATTGTGATTGATTCAATATATAAAAGAACCATGGAACAATGGTCATGGAAATATAGGGACACAATGTGTGAATTTTTTAAAAAGTTGAAAAAATAGTTAAATTAATGCCTACTTTTATTTTTTAAATCGCTGAAAAATGTTAGTGAAATGGAAAGAATCAATTTACCTAGTATATTCTCCACTTAGGAGGCAAGGTTGATGCATAAAGAAAAAATAAAAATTTGGTACAATTTGTAAATTCCAAAATGAACACAAAATCACTATGGAATTGAGAAATATGATTACCTAGTAGCACTCAACGGTTAGGTGGTCATAAGGGGTTAGTAAGAAATGTTGCTTATATGGCTTCAACCACTAAATAAAATTTTGGTTTGACAATTTTTTAAACCCTATTATGGTGTGGATACCCTAATGAACCTGTGTGTGTGCAGGTATCTGACAAACAGGTTATATTTATTTAATTTTTTAAACCTAGACATCAATGCATGTGGCAATGCTACACACTAGTGCGAGCTAACATATTGGACACAATTTTTTTTTAGAAAAAATATGATGTTTTATTAAAAATTATTTTAATATAATCCAGTGAAAGTGTCAAGGCTATCCACTAGTGCAAATAAATCTATGTAGCACACTGGATATGCTTAGTATAATGGGCACATTGACAAGGCTTTTTCAAAAAAATGGTTGATATTTTTTATAAAATATGTTAACCTATATTGATGTTTCTAGTAGGCTTATGCACTAGTGTGCATGTTACAAAAGCACATTGTTGCAATAATGTGTTTCAAGCACACCTACAAAAAACAATCATTAAAACCTCTAGCTACTCACCTCTGCTAGAAACCTCCACTAAAAATGGAGAAGGGAAGAAGTGGTTCTGCAAAATCCTTTGCTAATTGGTGTTTTCCTTATAGTGACTAGAGCTCCTTTATCATAAGTTGGGTATATGCATACCATTTTATTGAGGTTCTCACTATGGTAATAAATTTATTCATGTCCACGTTGAATGAGAATGACATCGATCACATATTCTGAGTCATCCATATCAATCTCAAAAAACTATGGTAGATATGGAAGATTGGGAACTAGGTTGAAAAACTCCATTTCCTTAGTGTTAGGGACCTAACCCTTTACGTAGGTAGAACAACATATTCAGATGTAATAAATGTCAATATTAATAAGGCCTTGCAATAAGGTAGAATAAGTCGAATGTAAGAAGACCTAATAGAAACTTCCGCTTATAGAAGGATCTTCCTCTAAATGGTTCTTTTGATAGACATGTTTAGTATAAATAGGAGTCAAGGGTATGAGAGCCTTATCTTGGATATTATTGTAATAGAGCTATGCTCGACTGGAGATTTCCCCCTCAAAGAGGCAAGTGAACATTTCTCTCAAAATCAAAGTGCTCTTTCTAGTGTTATTCTAATAGCGTTTTAGTGTTATTGTGGTGTTGTTCTGGTTATATTGTTGTTTATCTGCCATTTATAGCATTTTATTTCTGTTATGCATAATTTTTATATCTGGAATATTACAAGTGGTATCAGAGAACTTTCATCGGCAGAAAATTGTGAGTTAATTTTTTTTCAGGGTAGAGACGTATTCCGGCATCTTTAAGCTACATAGATTTGTCGTTATGTGCATAAACCCGCGGTTGAGGGATTCATACACGCAGGAAATACAAGTGGTACTTAAGCACACATTTGTTGGCCACCCTTGTAACCCCTGTTGGTACCCCTTCAAGTGGTAGCACATCAGACAACACTTGTATATGGATCGACCTAGATTTCTTGAAGCCCTCTTTAGATAAATTGATCGATCGCCTGACTGCTATAGTGTCACTGAGAACAATGCTCAGGAATATACTCTCTAGTACCTGGGTAGTACAGCTAAGGGCATGGTCTAGCCTCCTTAGTTGGTGCCCTGAGATATTGGGTCGAGTACTACTGTTGCACCCTGGACGTATATCAGAGAGCTATATCTTAGGGAAAACCCTTGTCTATAGAACCCTTGGGGACAGAAACAAAACATAAAACATACAAGATCTATTTCGACGCAGTTGTGTTCGAGTTGCCAAATCACTACACATTTCTTCCTAGTTAAGCATTTGGGCATTTCATCACTGTAGTATTCTTTAGACCAGAGTATAACTCCAAATTATTCTTCAGACCATTATTTGAGACCTATTCCATTAGATTTATCTCTTCGCCCTTATCACATTCATACCTCTCATTTTTTAGCAAATTTTTTTACCCCACCCACCCCTTTTCGGTTCCCTCGTCATCATGGCCCATACTCGTAGCCAAGACTTGGAAGCTCGCTTCAATACCTTGCAATATAATTTCACAGAGACCCAACCAGAAGTGAGACAACTTAGTGCCAATATTTCCACCATCAATCAAAACATGCATTCCTCCATCGTCGCATCAATCACCGAACTCAAAGAAGACCTCAAACAAGACATGACTACCCAGCTTGAATCTGTCATTTCGATGATCTACAACAAGCTTCATATCCCTGCAAATCCCCCTTTATCTGACCCACCTTTGCATACCGAAGCTGAAACTTCCTCTCATTCCCATAATTTTCAGCCCCATCACTTTCAGAGTGACCTATGCCTTCCGCGAGTGAATGTGACCAAATTTGATGGCTCAAATCCCACTGGTTGGGTAACTCAAATGGAACATTATTTCTCTTTGTATGACACTACAGATGATTTGGCCAAACTCTGGTATGGTGTTGTCCATCTATATCAAGAATGTTGGCAATGGTGGTAATGGAGAAAAACTGCCCGTCAAGGGTATGTTTCTTGGACACACTTTGTGGGAGATATTTATGAACACTTTGACACTGAGACCAAACATTTAGGTTATTTGATAAAGTTGAAACAATATGAAATAGTGGAAGAATTTATAGTTTCTTTTCAACGAATGGATTTTCGTACAGAGGGCATGTCTGATGCTTTTTTCCGAGAATGTTTTATCAGTGGCCTCAAGGATGAGATTCGTGCCCATGTCCTCATGGCTCGGCCTCAGAGTTGGGTGGAGGCTACTAAAAGAGCTAAGGAAGCACAACAGGTTATCTCTTCTCAAAACCGGAAACCCTCCTTTATTCCTTGCACTAAACCAGTAAATCCCACTACTCCTTCTGCTCCACTAAAGATCCAAAAATTGACCAGGGCTGAAATGGTTGAATGCCAACTCAAAGGCCTTTGTTATAATTGTGACGACAAATATTTTCTAAGCCACAAGTGTAAGGAACATAATATTTTTATGGCCATCTCAGAGGATATTTCAGAAGAGGATGTTGAAACTCCCCTTGTGTCTGAGTCACCTGAACCCACTGACATAACCCCTCCCTCAGACCGTCCCGAAGTAGAACCAATCATTTCCCTAAATTCTCTCACTGGATTCTCTACTGCCCAAACCCTCAAGCTAATTGGTTACATCAAGCATACGAAGTTTATCATTCTTGTTGATAGTGGAAGCACCCATAATTTTATTCATTGTCACATTGCCCAAGAAACCCATTTTTATATCCATGTAGTCAATAATTTCCAAATCATGATTGCCAATGGCGGCTCCATGAAATGTGGAGGGTGTTGTGAAAATGTGTGTCTCCAAATTGGTGACTACCACCTGAATCTCATATGTTTTCTATCGACATGGGCGGTTGTGACATTGTGTTGGGTGTAGACTGGCTAAGGACTTTGGGTCCCATTCTCATGGATTTTAAGGAATTAACCATGCAATTCGACCAGGAGGGACAACAATATAATTTCCAAGGAATCACCATCGGTTCACCTAAGATCATTAGTTACCATCACATGGAAAAGATTCTCAAAAAAGGTCATTATGGTGTTATTTCCCAACTCCATGCCATTCAAGCAACTGAGACACCCTCTGTGCCGCAATACCTCCAATCCATCCTCTCTAAACATCAAGTGGTCTTTTCCACTCCCCAGGGACTCCCTCCTTCTCATGGTGTTCATGATCATTCCATTCCCCTTGTACCAGGAAGCCTTCCCCCTAATATCCGTCCCTATCGTCACCCCTTTTCCCAAAAAAATGAAATTGAGAAAATGGTTCAAGAACTGCCTAACGCAGGTGTTATCTGCCCTAGTATGAGCCCCTACTCTTCTTCTATGGTCATGGTCCTGAAGAAAGAAGGTTCTTGGTGCATGTGTCTTGACTTCCGCACCCTCAACAAACTCACCATTAAAGACAAATTTCCCATTTTTTTCATTGATGACCTCTTGGATGAATTGAGTGGCGCCCAGTTCTTTACTAAACTTGATCTTCATTCTGGCTACCACCAGATCCGTATGAAAGAGGCATATATTCCTAAGGCTTCCTTTAGAATTCATGAGGGCCACTATGAGTTTTTGGTCATGCCCTTTGGCTTGTGTAATGCTCCCTCCACCTTCCAAAGCCTCATGAATCATGTCTTCCATCCTTTTCTCCATCATTTTGTCTTAGTTTTATTTCATGATATCCTCATCTATAGAAAAACCTGGACAGGCCATATTTCTCATGTGGATCGAGTTCTCCATCTACTCTCTCAGAACCAACTTTTCCTGAAACAATCTAAATGTGATTTTGGCGCCTCATAAGTCACGTACTTGGGTCATCTTGTTAGCAAGGATGGCACCAGGGTGCATCCTAAAAAGATTGAAGCTATCCAAGAATGGCCTCACCTGAACACTCTCAAAATATTGCGTGGATTTCTAGGCTTAACAGGTTATTATCGCAAGTTTGTTAAGAATTATGGAAAGATTGCTACACCTCTCACTGCACTCCTTAAAAAGAATTCTTTCACTTGGAATCCAACAGCTGCTCAGGATTTTCAAACCTTGAAGATGGCCATGTGCACCATTCCAGTCCTGGCCCTTCCCGATTTCACAAAGACCTTTGTCCTAGAATGTGATGCTTCAGGAAAAGGAATTGGCGTTGTCCTTATGCAAGAGGCTCGACCTTTGGCCTTTACCAGAAAACAATTGTCTGAACGAAATTTGGGAAAATCAATCTATGAAAAGGAAATGTTGTCTATTATGCATGTCATTGATCTGTGGTGCCCTTATCTATTGGGGAAACACTTCAAAATTAAGATAGATCATCAAATCCTTAAGTATTTTATGGAACAACGCATTTCCTCCCCAGAGCAACAAAAATGGGTGACTAAGATCTTTGGATATGATTATGAGATCATTTACAAGAAAGGCAAAGACAATGTGGTTACGGATGCACTTTCCCGAAAATATGAAGATGAAGGATCCCTTTTTTCTCTCTCCTTCATTGTACCATATTGGCTCCAAGTCGTTCGTCAGGAATGGCTACACGATCCCAAAAGTTCGCATCTGATACAACAATTGCAATCTAATTCTCCAGTTTCCCTAGGGTACTCTTGGCTCCATGATGAGCTTCGATACAAAGGTTGTTTGTATTTAAGTAAACAATCAAAACTTAAATCCACGGTACTTTTTGAGCTTCATGCTACACCCACAGCTGGGCACTCCGAGTTTACCAAAACCTATGACAAGGTCAAACGTTCTTTTTTCTGGGATGGTATGAAACAAGACGTTCGTAATTTTGTAGCTGAATGTGATGTGTGTCAACACAACAAGGGATAAATAGTCAAATATCCTATCACCCTACAACCGCTTCCGATTCCACCTACTATTTGGAGGGATATCTCTATGGATTTTATTACAGGCTTACCTAAATTGGGAAATAAATCAATCATCATGGTGGTAGTTGATCTCCTTTCCAAGTATGCTCATTTTTGTTCTCTTCAACACCCATTCACAACATCCACTGTGGCTCAACCTTTTATGGATCAGGTCTCCAAGCTTCATGGCATGCCACATTCTATTGTTTCTGATCACGACCCAACTTTCACCAACAATTTTTGGAAATAACTATTCAAGCTACAAGGCACCCGATTGCATCTCAATATAGCTTCATCCCTAGACTGATGGTCAAACTGAAGTTGTCAACAAGTGTTTGGAAACATATTTGAGGTGTTTTGCATCGGAAAATAAAAATCAGTGGGCTCAATGGTTACTCCTAGTTGAATGGTGGTACAACACTTCATACCATACAACTACTTGAATGACTCCTTTTGAAGCGATATATGGACAAAATCCACCTTCAGTTCTCTCATATTTACCAGGTGTTTCGAAGGTCCAGGCGGTTGACCAAATGCTTACAGTTCGAGAGGTTATTCTTCGTACCCTCAAAGAGAATTTGGTCATGGACCAGAATAACATGAAGCAACAAGTAGATCAAGGTCTCTCTAAACGTTGATTTGTAGAAGGGGATCAGGTGTTTCTTCGACTGCAACCTTACAAGCAAAATTCCCTCAAGGCCGACCATTGTCAGAAGCTGGCGCCCAAATTTTATGGTTCTTATACTGTTCTCAAGCGTGTGGGATAGGTGGCCTATCAGTTATCTTTTCCTAGTCATTCTAAGCTACATCATGTTTTTCATGTTTCATGCTTAAAGAAGGTGATTTGAACTAAGTGCCAAACTCAAACCAACATTCCCGAGTTGGACGAAGAAGGATCCATTTGGCTATATACACAAGCAGTTTTGGACCAGCGTGAGCGTCTCCTACATCAACAAACCATCAATGAAGTGTTATTCCAGTGGAAATATACAACTCCAGCAGATGCCACTTGGGAACCAACTACCATTCTGCAACAATTTCCACATCTCAATCCTTGAGGACAAGGTTTTTTTTAAGGGGGGGGGACATGTTAGGGACCTAACCCCTCATGTAGGTAGAACAATATATTCAGATGTAATAAAGGTCAATATTAATAAGGCCTTGCAATAAGGTAGAATAAGTCGAATGTAAGAAGACTTAATATAATCTCCCGCTTCTAGAAGGATCTTCCTCTAGATGGTTCTTTTGATAGACATATTTAGTATAAATAGGAGTCGAGGGTATGAGAACCCTAGCTTGGATATTATTGTAATAGATATTTTTGCTCAGCTGGAGATTTCCCCCTCAAAGAGGCAAGTGAACATTGCTCTCAGAATCAAAGTGATCCTTCTGGTGTTATTCTGATATTGTTTCAGTGTCATTGTGGTGTTGTTCTGGTTATATTGTTGTTTATCTTCCATTTCTAACATTTTATTTCTATTCTGCATACTTTTTATCTCTGGAATATTACACTTAGCCATCTAAATTATTGCTTCTTTGTTGTTTTCCAGATGAGCTTAGCTTTGAATCCCCCTGTCATTCCTTGAATGAGGGGTCTTGAGATGTGGGAGAAACCCAACACCAACCTGCAAAGTAAATTCACATGTCCCAAGAAGTTGTAGAGCTTTGTGAGTGTCATTGGGGTTGGGTAATCTTTGATCACATGGATCATTGCTAGATCCACATGTACTCCTTCTCAATCAACAATGTATCATAAGTACTATATTCTTTGCATACTAAATGAACAATTATCTAAGCTACATAAACTTGTGAAAACATAGAGTTTCTTTGGCCCAACACTGCTCTTTTGAGTGTCATTTTCTCTTGTGTATGTCACACCACTTGCATATACCTTTGTTCAACTTTATGTTTGGTGGGTATTCATTGCATGAGGCTTTTGTTGTTGATTCCATGAGTGGTTCTCCTTGCTTTTCCTTTTGTGATGGAAATTGGAACTCCCTTTATCTTTCTTTATCGGTAGCTCATCCATATGACTAAACTCTTTATTTTCCTTCTACTTGAACTTCTCTTTGATTTTGACTACATATTTATGTCCAATATTTCCATCTCAGTATAGATGTACATGTGTATAATGTTGTGATACTTCAATATTAAATGCTTCCATGAGTCTCATTTGTCAATATTGATGTACAAGGCATTGAATAAGGAATATAATTCATTTGTATAATATTTCCTCTCAGATTTGTCCCAACCTTGAAAAAAAAATGTCTATTCATTTATTGGCCATAAATGTTTACCATAGGGGGGAATGAAAACTATCAAGGTAGCTTGTAATGAAAAAATAAATAAATTAAAAACATCATAAATTTTTAAATTTTTAAATATTCTAAAACTATTATTTCTTTCCACTTACTACCAAAGTGCTACCTCTTTCAAAAATATTTGAAAACCACATTGTTATCTTCTTGGTTTTGAATAATCATTTTGGAATTTTAAAATAATAAACAATGTAGATACATATTAACCCTTATATTTTAATTACGTTGGTTTATGATGCAGGAGTATTTTTCTTCAAAATCAACCTTGTGGAGAAGGCCTAAGAGGGTATTTGATTTTCTAAGGGACTGGTTTCCCTGAGATTGAAATTATTGTAATTTTTGTGTTTTATTTAAGTTCTAAAAGTCTTGTGTTAGACATGGTTTGTTGGATTAATATTTTATTTGTAATCAAATATTCCTTGGTTAAGCAGATCTCGAAGGAATGGAAACCTAGAGAGAACCTAGGGATAAAGAGAGATTTTAGGAATGATTGAGGATGTGGTGGACCTGAGAGATCTTAGGGATAGTTGCGGTTGTTGTGAATCTGAACAGATCGGGAAGTTTATTCTTCCTTGTATATGTTGTAAGCCTATGGGAATTAGAGAGATTGGAATCATATAAAGTTAGATGGAGAAAGGAAGAGTGTGAGTGCAAGAGGCCAAGAGTGGCCAAAGGCCAAACTAGAGTCCAATTAATTGTAAATTAGGCCAGGAAGGTAGAAGGATCTTGTGTAAACTGTGTACAGATTCATTGATAGAATATTTGTGTTTATTGGCATTCTTGTGTATTATTGGACGATGTGTTGAGTCTTTGAAATCTATAGGATTCTTTGTGTGTTATATTGTTCTCTAACTGTGTTGTGTAGGTTTCAGGGTTTAGACTGTGTGAAAACCATTAATTTAGAAAAGGATCAGTGAACCAGATTTGATATTAAATCAATGCCAAGTTGAAAATTTGAAATAGTTTTAAGTCGAGGATGAACCAGATTTTGAATTTTGTTGTGTGTGCAGGTGAATCGAAGGTCAAGTCAAATACTTTCAATGAAAATTTTCAATTCCCCTTGTAGGCATCGAGGAATAGTGGCCATCAGATCAAGTCAAAGAATTAATCATGGTCATAGATTGTCTTGAGATCCATACCATCAGATCGAATCATCATTGTTGATCACTGGAAGGATCAAGGGATGAGAACAACAGTTATTTTCAGACCAATTTAAGTCACATAACCCAAAATAGATCATGACCATTAATCACCCTCAACCAATGATAGAGAAGAGTTTTGATGATCATGGGAGTGATACATGGGCAAAAGGGCATAGTGGATGATAGATGATGATCAATGAGGAGGAATTGTTCAGAGTTATTATATCAATGAATATGAGAGGGGCATGTGGCAATGCCCTATTGGAATGAGGTTACTATCGGAGTCATCGACGGTCAGAAAGATCCATGGAATTAAGTCTCCTATTGATGGTGAGGATCATTTCAGAGTAGCTTAGATCGAATGTCCTGGAGGAGACACATGGTGAGTGATCTATCAAGGTCAAGTTAAAAGGGGAATCAAGGTAAGTGGTTTGTAACTGTTGATCACAAGAGATAAATGATGTAGAATTGTCAAGGAGTACATCATCATTGAAGTTTGTACCATCGTATCCCAGGCCCTTCGGAGTGTTGCAGTTCGAATAAAATCTAACAGAGGGAGTCTGATGCTCTAAGTATTGGTTATAGTCCAAGGATAAATGTTGATCGTCATATCGTATGATCGTTGCATAGGGATTGTTGGATTACAACCTATAATAAAATAATTTTTATTGTGTATTTGAGTGGAAGGAGAAGATCCAACCATTAAAAGGTTATATCAATGGTAAGGAGTGAGCTAGATCAAAAGTTCTAGAAAAGAGGCACGTGACATCCTTATAGCACAACAAATTGTTCAGAGTGGGTCCTATCCATCAGAGTCAAGAGGGTCGGAGTGACCCACATGAAGAGAATCCCAATAGAGAATTCTTATACAAAGGCATAAAGAAGAGTATGATGGTATAAAAGAGTCAAGACCTCGACGTGCCAGCCCTTGGTCATAAATCGAGGTCTTATGGAGACTTAGCACATCGTTTTGAGCAGTAGTGGATTGGTGCATAACAAAGTAATATGATACTTTGTTATAAAGGAGATTTGGGCTTGAATTAAGAATTTTGAGAGAAGCTCGAGGATGAAGTTGTAGCAAAGTTGATCCATAACTTTGCATCTGTGGGTTTTAGGCCAAGATGTCATCGTTTTTTGGTATCAAAGCTCAGTTGTGATCTGTAATTGGAAAAGGAAATTTTGGAGTTATTCATAAGGGACAATTCATATTGTACATACATACATTAAAAGGAATTGGATAGTCAATTGCATTAGTGAATGGTTGAATAATTGAGGTATTTCTAGCCAAGAAGCGGAATTGGGAAGAGATGTTGAGGAGACAAGATCTCAGAACAAATCTTCCAGGTATTGGTGTAATTTTGTATTATTAACTCTAGTTAAGAAAAAAATATGTTTGTAGGTAGCAACAAAAGGAGAAAGGGTAATAATAAACATCCCTTATAGCAAGTAGAGTTGTGACAGAGAGGAGAGAAAGGATAAGCTTGTGGCAGAAGGACCCTCAGAGAAAGGAGAAGTTGTGACAATTTCTTTATGAGAAAGAGGACCAATGCAATTCTCAAGTGGAAGTGAATGGAGTGCAGAAGCCTACAAATTTTGAAGATGAGGAGAAGGAGTTCTTAGAAGGTTCTAGGAGATAAAAACAGAGGGATACCTAGAGGTCAAGCTCAAGAGGAATCTTGATGAGGTATTAAGTGGAAAGTTGTAGAGACTTTCTAAAGAGGAGGCTTGATACAACTCATAGTGAACAAGGAGAAGCTCACAAAAGGAGGAAATGGAGATGACTATTGATAGATAGGACAGAGGTTCAGAGAGTAGCCACGACAAGAGGAAATGTGATTTCAAATAAATTGGTAGGAAGCAAAGGAGTCAAGATGAATTTGACAGGGAGTTTTTTGAGTTAAAGGAAAGAATCGGTATAGTGATGAAGATGCTACATGAAAGTGAGGAAAACTGGGGATATGGTTGGAGACTGAAGAGGAAGGATAAACGGCCTATTAAGAAATTGATTGCAAGGAAGCAGAAACATGGGTTGAATTCTTGGTTGGAGAGTGAGAAAAAACTTAGAGCACCTGAGTACATGAAGTCCTTGGAAGCAGGACCAATAGCTCACTTTTGTGAACTAGAGAAGGGATTAATGCTTGGAGAGGAAGATGAGGTTCAGATTGTATACCTCATAGACAGCTGGTAAATTTCATTCCACCATAAGGAAAATATGCTAGAAGCATCTAAAGAGACTCAAGAGTCTCGTGCTTTTAAAAATAATGAATTGTGTGTGATTACAGATTGTACAGGTTATGCAGAAGACATGAAGCCACCAGAAGTTGTCATAAAAGACAAGGGAGATGAAGAACTGCCTCATAAGGGAATGTAGGAGGAACAGATCTAGAAATCTGTCATATCAGAAGAAGAGACAACATTGTCTCATATGAAAGATAAAGTTACACATGTTCAAAGTATGCAGGTGATGAAGACAATGAGAAGGATGAAAATGTAAAGAAAACAATGAGTTAGCTTGGAGATACTTCATTTGATGATGATGTACATGGAATATTAGAATGGGACATACAAGGCTACAGTGATGCAAGCATGGAACTTTAAAAAGAAGAGATGACAATGAAGGATAATGACAATGCTAAATATCATTGGTACATGATCATGGAGGAATCCTTACAAAAAGGTATAGAGTGTTTACTAGAAATCTGTCATTTTAATAGAATCCAAGCACAAAGTTTATTTGAGAAATCATGTATATTGAGCATGCAACTTAGAGATATGTAGTATTGGGTGCATAACTTGTTATTTAGTGAGTATTTTTCTCAAGAAGTTGAGGATAGACAAAAGTGTGAAGACAAAGAGGTGGCAACAGCCATACAAATTTCTATGAAAATTTGTAGTAGACAAATTACAACAAAAATGTATACCAACAAGAGGCAGGGATAGACATTGAATTGGACAAGTCGTGGAAGAATTGGATGAATATTTCCAAGTGGAAATACCAAAAGAAGAAGAAGAGCAGATTTCAAATACAATTTACTAAAGCAAGGAAGGAGTTTGCACAACAACAAAGTAAAGCATGGGATCCTGGAAAACAAGTGAGGCAATAGAACAACAACCTGAGTATCCAGCAGTAAGGAAACAAGGAAAGTGGGAAATAGCATAAGATTTGGGATCTTAGAAGACAATGGAAAACAATCACGCAACATAGCATATGGACAACATCATAAATGGAGTCAAAGGGGAGTGGAACAATTGAAGACACATGATCATGAGATCATGAAAACTTTAACCCTATGAGTTTGATGCAAGAACATTTTTTCTCAAAATCAACCTTGTGGAGAAGGCCTAAGGGATATTTGATTTACTAAGGGAGTGGGTTCCCTAAGCTTGAAATTATTGTAATTTTTATGTTTTATTTAAGTTCTAGAATTCTTGTATTAGACAAGGTTTGTTGAATTGAAAATTTATTTGTAATTGAATCTACCTTGGTTAAGCATATCTTGAAGGAATGGAGACCTAGAGAGAACTTAGGGATAAATAGAGATTTTAGGAGTGATTGAGGATATAGTGGATTTGAGAGATATTAGGGATAGTTGCAGATTTTGTGGATTTGAACATATCAGGAAGTTTATTCTTCCTTGTATATGTTGTAATCCTACGGGAACCAGGGAGATTGGAATCATATAGAGTTAGACATAGAAAGGAAGAGTGTGAGTGAAAGAGGCCAAGAGTGACCAAAGGCCAACCCATAGGATAATTAATTGTAAATCGGACCAAGAAGGTAGAAGGATCTTGTGTAAACTATGTATAGATTCAATAATAGAATCTTTGTGTTTATTGGCATTCCTATGTATCATTGGATGATGTGTTGAGTCATTGAAATCCAGATTGGATTCTCTGTGTGTTAGATTGTTCTCTAACCTTGTTGTGCAGGTTTCAGGGTTTAGACTCTATGAAAACCATTAATTTAGAGAAGGATCAATGAACCAGATTTGACAGTAGATCTGGGCCGAGTTGAAAGTTTGAAATCGTCTGATGTCGAGGATGAACCAGAGTTTGAATTTTGTTCTCTGTGCAGGCGAATTGAAGTTAGAGTCGAATAATTTCAATGAATATAGTTCAATTCCCCTTGCATGCGTCGATGAACAATGGCCATCAGATCAAGTCAAATAATTAATCATGGTCGTAGATTGTATCGAGATCCATATCATCAAATCGAATCAACATCGTTGATCACTCGAAGGATCGACGACTAAGAACAACAGTTATTTTCAAACCGTTTTAAGTCAGAAAACCCGAAATAGATCATGACCATTAATCGCCTTGAACCAATGGCAGAGAGGAATTTCGACGATCATCAGAGTGATACACGATCGGAAGGGCACAATGGATGATAGACACCGATCAACGGTGGAGATCTATTTGGAGTGATTACATCAACGAATACGAGAGAGGCACATGGTGACACCCTATTGGAATGAGGTGGCTATTAGAGTCATTGACATTCAAAAAGATCTATGTAATTAAGGCTCTGATTGACAGTGAGGATCATTTTGGAGTAACTCAGATTGAATGTCCTGGAGGAGACACGTGTCGAGTGATCCATCAAGGTCAAGTTAAAAGGGGAATGAAGGTAAGTGGTTTGTAACCATTGATCATGGGAGATCAACGGTGTAGAATTGTCAAGGAGTACAACATCATTGGAGTTTGGACCGTCAGAGCCCAAGCCCTTCAGAGTGTTGCATCTCAACTAAACTCCGATAAAGGGAGGTTGATGCTCTAAGTATTGGTTATAGTCCGAGGAAAAATGTTGATTGTCAGATCGTAGGACCATTGCATAGGTATTGTTGGATTGTGGCCTATAACAAAAGAATTGTTATCGTGTAGCCGAGTGGCAAGAGAATATCCAACCATTAAAAGGTTAGAACAACGATAAGGAGTGAGCCAGATCAACAATTCTGGAAAAGAGGCATGTGGTAGCCTTATAGCACAACGAATTGTTCGGAGTGGGTCATATCCATCAGAGTCGAAATGGTCAAAGCGACCCACATGAAGAGAAGTCCAATAGAAAATTATGACACAAAGGCAGAAAGAAGAGTTCGATGGTCCCTGTAAGTCAACCCTGGCGTGCTAGCCCTTGGTCATAACTCGAGGTATTATGAAGACTTATCACATGGTTTTGAGCACTAGTAAACTGGCGCATAACAGAGTAATATGATACTCTGTCATAAAGGAGATTTGGGCCCGAATTAAGAATTTTGAGATCAGATCAAGACTGAAGCTGCAAAAGAGTTGATCCATAACGTTGCATCTATGGGTTTTAAGCCAAGAGGTCATCAATTTGTTTTATGTTATATATCTTTTATGTATTCATTTTTATTATAAAAGTTGATTTATTTTTTTCACTCTTGCATTATAATGGTATCTTGCATTATAATGTTAACTTTTGTTCAATTTTAATTTATTATGATTACTTTATTTTACACATCGTATTGATATCAAGTTGTAAAGTATACTTTATTTTGTATTTAAAATATTAAATGATCACCAACTTATACTACTTAGTACATTTCTCTCTAGAGCTCTTACTAAGAACTATTCCATAATTGCTCCTATCTCTCTAGAGCTCTTACTAAGAACTATCCCATAATTGCTCCTACTACTAGTAATACTACCACTTTGATAGAACATGGAGCATTACAGATTCTTATATAAACTTGGTTTTAAAATGTATGCTACTTTTCTTTTACAATTAATCATTTCACACAAATTATAAATATATTTAAATTTCAAATTATTTATTTTATATTTAACTAATAAAATCTTAACATCTATAAATATTAANACTTGGTTTTAAAATGTATGCTACTTTTCTTTTACAATTAATCATTTCACACAAATTATAAATATATTTAAATTTCAAATTATTTATTTTATATTTAACTAATAAAATCTTAACATCTATAAATATTAATTTATAAACAATTTAAACTTTGGTTTAAACATAATAATAAAAACCCCAACTTCTTAATCAAAAATTTGAACTTTGGTTTAAACATAATAATAAAAACCACAACTTCTTAATCAAACATTACTCTTTAATTGCTATTTGTTGTTTTTCCTTGGCCAAGTTCTAAATATATAATTGAGCCAAGAGGTTAACATTGATTAGTGATTAAGGAAAGTATTGTCACGGTGACGAGTACTATAGAACACAACGAGAGAACTATATTAGGGTAGTGTTCAAAACGATTATCCAAATAATTAAAAAGTAATTTAGAAATTTAAATAATAATAATTTAACAGGACTTTTATATTACCGCTTGACCAAATTTTCCAATATTTTTAGTATAATGTGGGGATGGAAGAGATTACTCTGTGGCATCATGCTCATTCAATAATCAATTGGTTCCCTCATCCAACCATTCTTTTCTAAGCAAAATGTAAGTGGGTCGCTTCGCCTCCTACAATACCTATATATTATAATTATTTATTATTTTTAGTTTATTAAAATTTTTAAATGAAATATTAACTAATTATACAATAATTAGTATACTTATTAAAGGTAAACGGGAATGTTGCAAAGTAATTATTTGATATAATGATAATTTAACAAAAAAATTAAAATAATTATATATTAAATGTAATAAATGTAAATTATTTTATAAAAAATAATAATACTTATTTCGTATATATTATATGTATTGATGTAATCAAATAATCTATGATAGCAAAGTAATTATTTGATATAATAATAATTAAAAAAAAAAAAAAAATAAC
>ML806711.1:342805-358812 GCA_009831015.1 Picea engelmannii
TGTGTGTGATGATTTTTAATGTTTTTTATGATGTCTAATCTATATGTTGTGACAGACTTCTGATGGTTTATGTTTGTGTAAAGGTGTCTTGATGTGATATCTGCCAATCTAGTACAATGTTAGCCATGTTATCTGTGATTTTATTGAATTGTCTTGGGATGTGTTTAAATGTAATGAAATCAAAATGTCGAGATAAAAGTCTAACTTGCAGGTATTTGCGAAAGAGGCAAGGATTGCGGACACGGTACACATTGTTGAGCTAGAGGAAAACAAGTTGGGAATATAATAAGACACTAAGGTGATGAATATGATGATGGATAGCCTCGGTGAGGAGACCTATGACGACAATGTATTCTACTTGGTTGTTGGTTGTTGATCCCAAACATATGCCGTTGGAGTGGAGCAATTCATGTGAGGGGGAATAGAGGGCCCAAGCGGCCGAAGCAAGATTCTATGTCCAACGGCTAGCGCCAACGGCATAACCGATGTGGTAGGCCGACGAAGGAGGCATCTATCAATAACACAAATGATAGTTTAGACATGAGGTATGGAAAAAAAAATATTAAAAACACTACAAAAAGAAATAACCTAGTGTAGAATGGCTACGCTCAGGCATAAAATTTCTTTAAGTACAACTCGTTGATGGGTTCTTTGAGAGGGTGGCCCTCAGGGGAAGCCAAGATGTATGCACATTTAGTGAGGTAATGTTGGATAATGTAAGGTCCATGCCATAGTGACTCGAATTTGCCATGGTCAAGGGTATCGTGAGTGATATCGTAAGCAAGGACGAGGTCACCTTTGTGAAATGAATGAAGGTTGACATGGTGATCAAAGGTGGATTTTAACCATTTTTTGGCTGCCTCATTGTTCTATAATGAAGATCAACAATCTTCATCCAGGGACTCTAAGTTCAGAAAACACTGCTCCATTGGAGTAGTGTCGAGTAATAGCTCAATCATGGTGCGTAAGGTGGGAATTTCGCACTCGATAGGAAGAGTGGCCTCGACCTCGTGGAGTAGATGAAATGGTGTGAAACCAGTGGCAATTTTCATGGCTGTACGGTAAGCCCATAGCGTGGAAAATAACATATGATGCTAATTGGTCTTATGTTTGTTAACCGTGCGCTGCAACATGGTTTTGAGGACCTTGTTAACTGCTTCGACCTATCTATTGGATTGAGGGTAGTATGGTGAGGTGAACTCGTGGGAGAAGCCTAACCTGGATGAAAGTTTGACAAAAATCTCATTCTCGAAATGTTTCCCATGATCAGAGACTAGTTGGAGTGGTACTCCAAAGCGGGATATGACGTGGTTAAATAAAAAACGTGTTGTTGTGTCAATGGTGTTGTTGAAGGTAGGCATGGCTTCAACCCACTTTGTGAAGTAATCAACTGCAACGACGATGTATTTGTGTCCATTGCTGGATGGAGGGTTGCAAGTCATGAAGTTGATGCCCCATTTACAAAAGGGGCCTACAGTAATGACTGGTTGTAGAAGAGCGGGTGGTGCTCGTGCTTTGTTGGCATAAAGCTGGCATTTATCACATCAATTCATGGCATGAATGCAATCGTGAAATAATGTAGGCCAAAAGTAACTTGCGTGGATGATTTTCTGAGTGGTGGACATCCCTGAGAGGTGCCCCCCACAAGCACCATTGCGGAAGTTACTCAAGACTCTATCGACCTCGTCAATAGTCAAACATTGATGGAGTATGGTGTCGACCCCTTGCCGATATAAGATATCCCTGATGAGGAGGTAGCGGGGGACTTGATGGCGAATATGTCGACGATCAACTCGTGAGAGGTGGTTACTGAACTTTTGGGTTCAGAGGTAGACGAGGAGGTCGCCATACCAAGGGTCATCCGAGGAGATGTAAAAGAGATGTTCATCGGGGAAGTCAGTATTGACAAGGGTATTGGTAGTATCTGAGGGAAAAGTCATGATGATTTCGGCGAGGACAAGGGCTTTCTTGCTCTTGGGTGTTGAAAATTCAAGATCGTACTCCTGAAGGATGACGATCCATTGGGAAAATTTATCGTTAATTTGCTGGCGACTGAGCAAGTATTGCATGGGGTTGGAATCTGCTACAACTTTGGTTGTTCGAAACAGAATGTAATGTCACAGTTTCTGGACTGTGAGGACGACTGAAAGGGATAGTTTCTCTTCGTGATTGTATTTCAAGGGTGTCCCTAAGAGGTTTTTACTAATATAGTAAATGACATGTTCACGATCAACATCCCTTATTTGAACGAGAACTCCTTCTACTGAGACGGTTGAGGTTGATATGTAGAGGATATAGTCGTGGTTATAGTCAGGTGGACTAATCAAAGGGGCATTGGAGAGTGTCGTTTTAAGATAGTCGAAAGCATTTTGGGCATGTTCATCCCAGTGGAATGGGATGTCGTGGTGTAGTAAGTGAAGGAAACCGTGTGCTCCAGTGGCATAGTCTGGGACAAATCGCCATAAAAAGTTATCTTTGCCTTGTAGGCTCTACAGTTGGCATATATTTTGAGGAGGGGGAATTTCTGTGATGGCTTGGACCTTGAGGGGATCCACAGTAATACTGATTTGGGAAATAATGAACCCAAGAAGGCGGCCAACAGTGATGCAGAATACACACTTGAGGGGGTTCAAGACGATATTGTATTGATGACATCTTTGGAAGATGATTCGTAAATCATCGAGATGTTGGGTTCGTTTCTTGGATCGCATTGTGAGGTCGTCCAAGTATGAGAGGATGATATGTGATAGATCATGAAAGATGTATGTCATGGCTCATTGGAATGTTTCTCCAGTGTTCTTGAGGCCAAAAAGCATGACACGATATGAGGAAGTACCCCAGGGGGTAGTGAATGCATTTTTGTACTGATCAGCTGGGTGAGTTTGGATTTGGTTGTAACCAGAGAAACCATCCATGAAGGACAATGCCTCGTGATTGGTGCAATCATCGATAATTTGGTCGATAAAGGGCGTGGGAAAGTTGTCTTTGGGACAGGCGTGATTGAGGTCATGAAAATCCATACAGACATGAATGGTGCCCTATTTTTTGTTAACATGGATGGGGTTGGAGACCCATGTTGTATAGACGATGGGGTAAATGAAGTCGGCGATGCGTAATTTATCAATCTCAGCCTTGATGGCCACTGCTTTGGATAGGTGCAGTGGCCATTGTTTTTGGTGGACAGGTGTGATATTAGGCCAAGTGTCTATTCGATGTTCGACGATAGAGGGGTCAAGGCCGGGAATCTCCGTGTATGACCAGGAAAAAATGTCCCGGTATTCATGGAAGAGAGATTTGTATGCAATAATTTCTTCAGGAGTGCATGCAGCACCAATGGTGATTTCCTCAACGACTCCATTTTTGATGGAAATATCGATTTTGATGGTAGGGAAAATGTTGTCCATATTGCCTTCTTCAAAAGCATCAGGGGCAGGGATAGGGTTGTTGAACCATTCGATATGCCATGATGGGATAAAATCCTTCGTTTCGACTGCATATATGGGGTGTTGGTTAGGAGGCAAGAAGGCTTCATGTGAAAGGAAGAGCTCTCTATGGTGTAGCGCATTCCGTGGGCAGTCAGGGGTGGTTAATTCCTCGAGTATGTCCTCGTCACAGTGGAATTGTTGGGAATACAAGGGATCTAAAAGAGTGATATCGGTGACTGCACCGTGTGGTTTTCTTCTGGTGATGAAGAAGTAGGGTGAATTACATAAGGAGATTGTGATGGTTCGCTCAACATAAACCAAATATCGAGATACTAAGGGTTAAAAATGGTAGTCGGTCATAAAATTTTCATGGGGAAATGAAAGGGATAATTGGGGGGATTTGGGGGTAAATCCTGGTATAAATCATCCAAGAACCATGGAGGAGTAGGGATTATCACGTGTTCAGGAGAAAGGATATGAATATCCTCTAGAGATGGAGTAGGGGTAATCACTGATTCCGATGGCACTGGAGGGGGTGTAGGGTTTTGAATAAGGGCCATTTGGCGATGCCTATATTCAATGATCATAGGACATTGATATGTAAAATGATCAAGTGATTCACATAGGGTGCAAGGACACCTCATATGTTCATTGACTGAAGTGGTGGCATAATGGATGTCAGTGCTTTGGGTACTTGACGACATGGAGGTAGAGGGATTTTGTTGAAAACTCTGGTGTACTGCCACGAGTGTCTGTCAAAACTGAGGTAGGGCGGGGCAATGATGAGTATAGTGGCCATACTCTGAACATATGGAACGTGTGAATTTGGTTCGCAGCCCTTTATTGCCTATAGTGGATGACATTGTGGTAGTATTGGGTGTGCTTGATGAAGACATGGGCAATGTGGTCGTATGGGGGAGTTGGATTAGATTGCGTAGCTCAGGGAGAGAGGGACATCGATTAGTGGGGTGACCTTCTTTCTCATAGAGTGCGCAAGGAGGTTGGATGCGAGGAGGGAGAGGAGAAATGGGCTCTTTCTTCTTTCATCTACCCCCGGATGTAGCGGTGGTGTTAGCAAGAGGGGGTGAGGGTGTTGCTTCTGTAGTAGGTATTGGAATCTGCATCGGACCTCCTTCAGTTTGTGGAGGGAGAGATGGTTGAGGAACCATTGCTGGTGGATGTAGATACCATACTATGATTGCTAGCACCATATTGGGAAGGGTAAGCGTTGCAACTACTTGAAAAGCTTAGAAACCCAGTGGGGGATAGAAGAAGGGGATTTGAGTAATGGCTTGGGGAACTGTTTCCCAAAATGGGACATGGCCCTAGGGTGAGGTGAAATCGTGAACTGGTGGAGTTGACGAGTTCTCAAGAGATTCTTGAGGGAGGAGCTTTGCGACTAGTGGGACGTCAGATATAAGAGAAACCTCACTGGGAGGAAGGGTATCCTCAATGTCAGTTCCCTTGGATGAGACAACACATACTTGATTGCAAGGATGAATGAGCGGTAGTGCACCATGGTAAGTTCCTAACAAGGATGGGTCTTTGAAAATTTCAGGGCCCATCTCGATGAGTGGGTACGCCTCGATATTAGTGTGGATGAAAGGGAGAATGTTATCGATGTTGGCAGAAGGGTTAGACTCATAATGTGAAACTTGATCAATGGTAATGATCTTCCCGTTATGGGGGAATATCATGGTTCAAAAGATGGAAGAGGCAACTACCTTCATAGCATACATGTAGCTATGACCGAACAAGATATTGTAATCGAGTGGGGCATTGATAACTTCAATGTCAATGAGAATGGTCTTGCCCCCCGAGTTCTACGAGGAAATTTTGGAGGAGTCCTTAAGGAGAATATGGCCATCCTTCATAGGCTCTTAGGGTAATGGAAGATGGTATAAGTTCGGGGGAGCCAAGTTTCTGCCATACAGATTTTGACATAATGCATGTGGATGCACCCTCATCAATGATGCATCGGTGAACTGTAATGTTCTGGAGTTTAAATGGTATTTGAAAAGTGATGAGAATGGGGAGGTGAGGTTCTCTGCTATCGAGATCAAATGTGATGAGTCGGGTATCTATAGGGTCGATTTCCCCTAGGGCAGAAAGTAACAACTTCCTCTGAGTGGGACAAGTTTGAAGGACTTCTAAGACTGACATAGCAGCAGGAGATTGTGCCAAGTCATCAACCAAACTGTAATTATGAGCTGCCCTAGCCTGAGGGTTGTGGACATTTCTGCATAATGGTATGCGAGGAATACGAAGGGGGGATTCAGTATTAGGGTGAGGAATCATCAAGGGGGGGGAAGTTATGACTAGGGGTGCTTCCGAGGTGGTGGGAGCAGACTCAAGGGTTGTGCTATATTGACGACTACGTGTTTGTAGAAGAACTTTTTCCTCGCTAGTAAGGAGGATAGTGTGATTTGCGGGATTGCCCGGATTGGGATATTGTCCCATATGAGGTAGGGTAGGTTGCACATCTTGTTGGGTATTCATCACTCCTTGGTGTGGAATAGGGTTCTGTAGCACGACTGGGGGTGGTTGTTGCACGTACTGTTGTGGGGCCTATTGCGGGGCAGGATATGCGGGAGGACATGGTCTATTTTTGGATTCTTTCATCCATTTAAAGTCAACAATTTGGGGGAAATGATGAGTATAATGGCCAAACTCACCGCAAAGGGCATAAGGGAAGTTTGTCTGGATATTTTTGTTATTATTCCCTTGACGTTTGTTATTAGTGCCCCCTTGGGTATTCTGGTTCCCTTGATTCTGGTTACCCCCGGAATGTTGGTTATGTTGGGGATGGTTTCCTCCTGGTCCTGAATTATTATTGTTTCGGTTTTTCCCTTTCTTTTTGGCATTATTCGACTGATGGGTTAGATTTGTTGTATTCAGTTGTTCAAAATTTTGATATTGTTGAATGGGAGAGGGTTGAACAAAATTAACCCTAGCGTGTGGGTGTCCTTGTGGTGGAGCCATGGGTTGTGGAGGGCCAGGAAATGGAAAGTACGGATTATGTTGTGGTAATGATCCGTAAGGTACATAGGAAGGCATGGCGCTTTCGCTAGTACTTAGGGTATAAACTAAGGTAGATGGAGTACCAGAACTTGTTTGGATAGGTGGGCGTATTGTGGGTGTCGGTGATGGCCCACTAGTAGGTCGAGGAAGGGCAACAAGATATGGTTGTTGATAAGGGGGTGGAGGATAATAAGGGAGTCCTCCATAGGCCGAAGGATAGTGAGGTGTGCCATACATTGGTGTTTGTTGGGTTTGTGTATTGTGATGTGTGGTGTTACCAATCAATCCGTTTGCTCAGTGAGACATCCCAGGTTTGTCTTGGCCATATGATATGGGTCTTGGAAGATCAGGAAGTATTGTGTACAAGTATCCTGATTGTGAATAGATGAGGTCGTATTGTTGAGCCTTACTGATAGCTTCTTTTTCTGATTGAGGGAAGCCACATCTTTACCGAGGAGAGAGACAAGCGATCTGAGAAATCAATCAAGGCATTGTTGTTTGGTGGTTTCTGTTTTGCACAAATTACATCGTCGATGCCACTCGTGAATGTGATTAGCGATATGTGTGGCTAAGGTTTGTTTAAAATTTGAGAGTAGTTCAAGACCATTGTGCTGGCAGATTGGTAATTGAAAGAAGGTCAAAAATTCTTTGGCCAAAGACTCGAAAATTGCATGGGACTTTGATTTTTCGTCTACATACCACTTGGTTGATGGGCCAGTGAGTGTGCATTGAAATAATCATAGTCAAATGGAATAATCCATAATGTTGTTGGAAGAGCACCATAAGTGGAAAGTCATGACATGGTTGGCAGGGTCGTCTCCTGCCTTTCCTTCAAACTTGGGGATGTCTGAAGGTAGTTTGGTAGGCATTGCAGGCCATGTGAGATCATGCAATATATGATCATTTGTGAGTTTGCTTAGATCTGGTATGTTGAGAGAATCCAAATATGGCATTTGGAGTGGTGGTGGAGAGTTAGTTCCATCCATTGTGTGAGTGTTTTGTGAACCTGACCCTTGAGGGGGATTAGGTGGGTTTGTACTTCCCCCTTGAGGAGAAGTTGGCCCCCTGCTTCCATGTAAAGGAGAGCAGGTGGATGTTTGACCTTGGGAAGTGGACCCAAGTAAAGTGGTACCAAGCAAAGCTGATCCTAATATAGTGGCACTCACAGGGGTGTGAGAAGGTGGGGCTAGTTAGTTGGCGAGACTAGGAACTCCTCCTAAAATATGAGGGAGATTTAGCAAGCGTCTAGAACGGTGGGGGTTCTGTAGGTCCCCTATGATGTCCAACTAGCTAAGTGGATGTGTGCAAATGGTTATGAGAGCAAATAAATGAATAAGATATTTTGTTGTAATTTCTGGACCTTCACAATATATTTCACGATTTTTAGATGTAATCACAAGGTCATCATATATAAAGCATTTGCATAAAGAAACATATATGTGGGTAGGTGGATTTTGTCTGTGTGGGAGAAAAAAGAAAACAAATGCTCATGTCCTAAAAAAAGTAACGTCCTTCCTCTCAAATAGCATTGGACCTTCCAATAGCACTCGACAGTGGGGTCTGAAGCCACTGGAAGAGGAACTAGTGAAGGATGAAATAATCTGTTATAATGATGGGTAGAGGGGGCATATCCCGAAAGAACTGGCGATATTTCCCAATATCCACCCAAAATCTGATCAAGGTGCAATTGCAGCCCACAATTTCCACCTGGGTAGATGTCCTAAAATTTGGTCACTAGGTACCTCGGTCAAAGTGCAACATTTAGATTTTCGGCCTCAAAAATGGGTCACGGGTTGGATCCCATCCAAGAGGTGGGTTCCTCAAGGGGGGACACACATAACAACCGGACCTCCGCCTTCAACCCTTCATGGGTATCTCCCTGCCTTATGGTGTAGGAACACTTGACTTGGAGGATTTGAAAGTTCCCTATTTGTCAACTTCTATTGTTTTTTACGATGTGAGAACCAGATAACGGGGAGTTATCTAGAAGCCTATCCCTGAAATCCTACCTAAGCTAAAAAATTCTTTTGGCACCTCCTGTAGAGGAAAACTTAGTGAATTTTTTAGAGTTTTTTAGGTGTGTTTGTTTGAGAGGTTGGGGGTGTGAACCAACCTCGTTGAAATTAAGTGGGAGTGGATAGTCTTGTCAAGAAAAGGGTGGGGCGTTTCAAAATCTCGTTGGAAGAAACTTACTTCAACCTCCACGATTTCTAGATAAAACTATGTGAGTGATTGGTGAACTTTGTGTGTGAACAAGTGAAAGTGTGCCAATTTTTAATAATTTAGGTGTCACCTTGCTGCATGTGGACTTCGCTTGGTCCTTACAAGTGTTGATTACCTAAGTTACTATGTATCATTGGTATATCCTTGTGGAATTTTAAGGTCCCTAGGAAACTAGCATGTGGACATGTGGGTCCTTACTATTCCTTTAACTCCCTATTGTGATTTAATATAAGAAAACTTTGAAACTATCCTAGATTTGTGCACATGTGGGCATGTATGGGCCCATTACAAAACCTTTAAACTTCCCTAGTGAGTTAATCTAAGAAAGTAAATTTCAACACTATCCTATCTTTGTAGCATGTGGGCATGTATGGGCCCTTACAAGTTTAAGGTGTGGTTGAAAAATAAACTAAGAGGAGTCCTGAGGGGGTGTTGTCCTCTCCTAAAGATTTTGTCTTTTTTAAGGGAGATGAAATTTTCCCTCAACCTCTTTCTAATTCTCAAGATCGCTTTGGAGCGCGAGAGAAGAGCATACTCAACGATTGATATCCAATTTCTGGTCCCAATGCAAGTTTTATATGTGATTAAAAATGATTCAAACTTATACTCTTAGTCAAAGCAAGTCATCCATGTGGAAAAATGAAAGCAAAAGAGGAAAAAATGATTTTAACCTCCTAAGTGCCTATGTTTTGACTAATCCCTTTATATGAAGAGGGGACTAAGTGTGGTGCAAATTACAACGTGCACGAAATCAATTTTAAGGAGGCTAGGAGCCTTCCACAAATCACAAAAAGGATTACAATGTGTATTTTTTCACAAGTGTGTAGGTCTCAGAATAGACAGAGGCGCTCTGAGTGCCAATGCGTGAACTGAAAGAGACTTATGAGCGTAGGTGCACAGGGCGCGCTATACAGAACAATGGGTTTGATGCACATGCGTTGAAGACGTGCCTGTGGGTTGAAAAACCCACGCACGTCTGACACACAACCATGAAGAAAATTCCAAATGAAATTCTCTCAACTCAGCTTTGAATTTGATTTTTTGCAGGTCATCTTGGGCCGGTTATGGTACCTGCAAGTTAAATAAACAGACAAAAGAGCTAAAATAACCCAAATGGGGTAGGAAATTGATACCTTTCCCTAGTGGCGTCACCAGTCTGTTGCATCTCTTTTATCACTTGAGTGAAAAAATTAGGGATGCTTACAAGCCCAGTTGGGTTAGCTAGACAAGACAACAGTAAAGGAAAGGGTTAGAAATATAAATCATGCAAGATAAACAAAAGAAATTAAACTAATAACAATAAAAGGAATTAAACTAGAGTGCATAAGATCATTAGAAAAATAAATAAACAAGACTCATGCCACCAATGGAAAGGAGTATATTAGTGGAAAGAAAAAACAAAAAGGGAGACTTTGGGTCCCCTCTTCCTCCAAGGGAGGGCTCTTGAACCCCCAAGATTGAGCTCTTCTTACAACTTGAAAACTTGAAATAAATGGTGAAAGAATCCCAAGCTAATTCATTGAAAGGTGATGTGAATAGCTCAAATGGAATGGTGCTAGTATGCTCTTGATGAGAAAAGAAGATTCCCCAAGAGAATAGCATAAGCATATCCTTACAAATGAATTCCTTGAAAAAGTAGTGCACCCATCGACTCTTTTTATAGCATAAATTTGAGGCATTATTCAACCATCTTTTAATGTGAACAAGGGGCCATTTAGAGCACCCTTAGGTATTTGACCAGCCACCCAGCCAGATTCAGCCGAGATTTGGATGTCAAATCGACTTGGAAGTTGAACCAGAAGTGGATGGGAGGCCGACCAACATCATAAATGTGTCGTTCTGAGGTGTGCGTGACTTTTAGCGTCCACAGTTGCACATCTTGCGCATGTGTGTTTTTCTTGCATTTCTTGATAGCGCATGTGCGCGCGCGCTCCCTGTATAGTCATAGCACATCTTGATTTTATAACTGGTTTGTATAGTTTTGGACCTTTTGGAAATGCAGTTTTGGTAATTTTGGTCCATGGATGAACTAATAGTTGTTTGGAGATGTTGGATTCATGTAACCATGTGCGGATGAGATTTCAGTGATAACAATATTAGTTGGATCAAAAAGTTAAGATTTTTGTCCCTAATTTGAAGCAGCATATGATCGTTTATATCAGAATTTAAAACATATAAATCAGCATACAAAGATCTAAAGTAGTTAAGTAAATCAACATCGACATTTGCAATGAATATACGCTGAAAAATGGCATTTAAGAAGCAAGAGAAGATGGCTATTGTAAACATGTATTTTATGCAGAAAATTGAAGCCTTATGGTTGTATCATTCAATGGCATGTAGAAGCAAAATCAACCATGAGAAAGTTCCAAGAACTATCACAAAAGGTGCACCCTAGTTAGTAGAGTAAGTGAGCAAAATTTAGGAGCTAGTCTAGGGTTAGTTTAGGAGTTATGGCTAGTAGTTTATCTAGGTTAGATCAGCCCTAATGGATGTAGGTTAGGGTTTGTAACAGAAATCAAAGTAATGGGAGAGAGTGAATTCCCTATTAGGGAAAGATTCCTCTCAATGAGGCAAATCAACTTCAAGCAAGAAACCTTTCAAAAGATCAAAAATTGTGTTTCCCAAGGAAATGATTTTATATCTACAATGCAAAAGTATATGACTAGTGCCTTTACTATTGGGCTAATGGAGTCAAATAAACTAAGAGCTAGAGAATATACCTCCTTGGAGGTGTAAGCCCTTTTACTTCCCAAGGCAAGTTTCTCTAGCTAGGGTTTAATCTAAGAGGGTGTATGCCCTTATACTTCTCTTAACAAACCCTAGTTTAAACAATGAGATGAAGCATAAAATGATGAAGACTATGGTGGGGTGTATTCCCTTATACATCCCACCTAGCTCTTAGGATAACAATACTTGACTTGAAAAAATGATAGCATAATAGTAAAAGAGAATACCAAGATCAAGAGAAATGCCAAGATAATCCACCATAAGAGCTAGAAAACATCATTCAAGGCTAGCGCTAGACTTATCCATCAACCATTCATCAATGTAGCCATAAACAAGTGCACAAGAGATAAAAAGAGCCAAGTGTAGATAAATTTTCATACCAAGTCCTCTCACAAGAGGGAGAGTTATGTTTGAAATGAGATCTTATGATCTATATTTATACAAAATGTAGCTAACATAGTTTCTCCATAGATTAAGGAGTAAACCACAAGATTAGGGGTCAAAAACCCTAATCTTTCCCCCTTAACAAAGTAATATTAAACAATTCACTTAAAATTTCACTTTTTGCACAAATAAAACCCAAATTTAGGAGAACGTTGCCCCTTTAGGGGACATTTTTCGACTTTGAGGAAGTTGTTGGTGTTGGAGAAGCATGGGTAGGCCTCCAAAGGCCATGTGTCAAGAATCTAAGCACTTTCATCATGGTGAAGACCCTCTTCTCCTCAAAACATCCATGTGTTAAAAGAGTGGCACCTCACCACCATGCCCTAGCCCCAAAAACATGATGTCAAGCTCAAAATGGGATGTTTTTCCCCTCCTAGGAAAATAGTTTGGCAAGTGAGGGATGGACTAGGTCATCCAAGTCATCATAAATGCCTTCCAAGTCTGATCTCTCTCATCCGTCATGCGGGCACCTGGCATCCAACCTGTGGGATTTTATCCCCATGGAAGCCCAAGCTAGGATTGTTCTTCCAAAACTATCCACCAACTAGGTCCCAAAAAGACAAATGAGAATGCCCTCTACGGACCTCAAGTCAAAAAATCATGATAAGTTAATCCAATAAATAAATAATCCATCTAATATCACTATATCAAAAATTTAATAGCTCAAAGACACTATGTGACTTGTCAAGCTCAAATATGGGAGGGTTGACGAGGTGTCTTATTGGGTAGATGTTTCCCTAGGTCAAGGAGAGTTTCCAAGAGATCTCTATCTAAGCCATGTAAAGTATATGAAGTGGTTGGGTTCAAGACTCAATGGGCATAGGGCTCATGACATAAAAGGGATCATAGTGTCTCATTCATGTGTGCCTTTGTAGAGGGTGTGTGGTACCTTCGTCCATAATGGACTTTTTCCAAGCCCATAAATTGCCTTTTATCTTTCTTTCTTTGTATTTTATTTCAATATATAATAAGGAGAGGTTGAAGGTCATTGCCCTAGCGTGGTGACCAGGTGATGGCAATGTGACCCACAAACACTTAGTGGAAATGAGAAGGTTGGCTTGTGATGAGACCCCCTTTCCCTCATCCATGCAACTAAGAGCCATTTCCCTAGTTTGGAGACCAGATGATGACAATGTCATACCACTAGATATCCATGGACATGATAGCTCGGCACGCGATGAGACCTCCTATCCTTCAACTAACCTTTCAAGCATTATTTATTATATTTTGGATCCCCTTTACTCAAAGATAAGTGTTTTATTGATTTCTTGGGTGATCCCTGGTTGAAGCATCTGGAAGGTTCATATAAGGATTTTATATTTTACCCAACACCAACCCCTCTAGGCCTTTAGCCCCTTCTTCCCATAGAATGAGGGACAACCCCTTCTTGGGTCAATACACCTTAAAATCCCAAGAGATAAGGAAATGGAGGGGAATAATGATGGAAATTGGTAAGTATGGTCGGGAATGATACAATGGCCCATTAAGGGAGTTCCTAGTAGCAAACCCATTGCCAAAGAAGACCACTTACTAGGGCACAATGTCAACCACCAAGGTGAAGCAGGGAAAAAGGAATAATGTCCAATCATATATCATGAAATCTAGAGCAATCTAAGATATGACATAATCAAATGTCTTGAATATTGAAATGATGCTCACCATAATACTGACTTGTACCTCATGGAGAAAGGCCCACTTCCTTCCAGAAGCTAGCTGGTGTGGTGGATGCCATCTGCAAACCTGTGACCATCTATGGTGGTGAGTGGGTTTTCCATCTGTGCAAAGGGTATTGTTGGTCATGTAGTCTCTCGAAAATCCATATATGCAACCTGAGGGCCTTGAGACATCATCTCCTTAGTTATCTACAAAATGGGGATAACAAGATTAATTTGTGGCACTGTTTTGTCGAGACAATAGTCAAAACTACCTCTAGTACCCTGTAGATTTGACCTCCTAGAGTAACAATGACACTGCGGGGCCGAGATTCATAGAAAGGATGGCATTTACACATATATGGTTGTCCTAAAATAAAATCATAGACTCGAAGTGGGGAAACATCACACTCCACCTCATCTTTGAAGGGCTTGATGCCATAGGACATGCGACACTAATGGATGACACATATGTCTCTTCCCCGGATCAACCATCCGATGGTGTATGGTTGGGGGTGTGACACCATTTGAAGCTTCAATCTATTGAAAACCTCGGCTGAGATAAGGTTCTTCTGACTCTCGCTGTCAACAATGAAATGCAATGGAGTCCCATTTACCCACATCTATGAGTGGAAGAGGCACTCCCCCTCCTCAAGCTCCTTTGGTTATTTTGGTTGTATTATTGTGGTTACGATGGTAGGAGTGAGTTATACATTGATTATTTGTTTCCCTTTATTGTTCTTTGAAATAGATTCCATGTAAGGTTCTGATTCTTTTTCTTCGAGCTTGGACACCAATGACTGTTTCAAGCGACATTCATCAGTGTTCTACCAAGGGTTGTTGTGGAACTCCCACCACTTTCCAGTCTCTTTCATAGGCTTCCTGTTACCCTTCTTTTCCTTCATCTTGGACTGACTCTCTTGATGTTGGACTTCCTTTCTCTGTCCTTCGTTCTGTGAGTTAGGGTTTCCTTTTCCATTCTTTTTTTGTGGCATATTTTCAAACCCAGACTCCCACATACTTTGCTTCTTGAATTTTTTCTCAATTTTGACTGCATATTGATAATAAAATCCCAGTGAGGATATGTCCAAGAAATCCATCTATGTTTGGATGTACCTGCATAGAACACTGTGGTACTTCAAAACCAGGTGTCCCTCGGAGTCTTTGATACCTAGCTTTGAGCGCAAGGTATGAAATATGTTGGTGTACTCTGACACCATTTGGTCTCTTTTCTGATGCAGAGTTGTCCATATCATGTATTGGTCATCATAGTTTCTAACAGGGTATAACTCCTCCTTTAGGGAATCTACAAAGAAACCCAATTAGGTTCTCTCTCGAATGGTGTAGATTCATCAATGGTGTACCTCTCCCAGTAAACTTCCCACCAAGCTTTGACATGGGGAAGGTATTTAAGGAGCGTGAAGGTGATGTTTTCATTGTTGATTTTTTTTTGGACAGAGTAATAACATTCTAGCAGATTCAACCATTTTTCTAGAGCATCTGCATCTATCTGGCCTTCAAATAAGGGGATATCAAATTTTAATTGTACCTTGAAGGGTGTTGCACCTCTGAAATGGTTGCTCGTCGAAGATGCCTCAGCTGCCATCAATAGTCGTTGCATGATGTGAGTGAAGTTTTCCATCATTCTGTTCCCCTATCGCGCAAGGGCTTCCTCGAGCAACGTCTTGAAAGGATATCCTACTCTGTCATCTCTCTTTTCTTCCTCCATGGGAGGTCTCTTGGGTTGGAGAGAGCGGTTTTCCTTAAGCAAAACTATCTCAAGCCCCAACTCTCCATACCTTGACCTCGTCGAGGACATGCATTGAGAAATGACATGGAGCAGACTGATCTGATACCACTAATCCAGATTATGTTGAGAATGAAACAAGACAAAAGAAAAAATATAGGAAAGAACACAAAAATACAGTGAAACCCAACTTCTATTAATGAATCAGATAGAAAAACATTATAGAACACTAACTGACAGAATGGGGTAGCTTATCGCAACAAGCTTTACATAACACTCCATTTCCTTCTTAAAGGGCCTCCTTCACCTCAATTATATACGAGAGAGTGAGAGGAGAACAATTCTAATGATGCATGTGGTATAAATTGGAACAAGTTTATAAAATTCCATAAGCATGTAAAACACTCGGACTTCCCGGACGATCACCCATCCCAGTACTACTCTAGCCTAAGCGCACTTAACTACAGAGTTCTAATGAGATCAGATGCATTAACGCTATGTTGTAGGCATGCACATAAAACCACTAGGAAATCATTACATGATGTTTGTAGCTAAAATATAAATATGGCATTATATTCCATTTCCCATCAAAAGGGTGAATATCATGGTTTAACAAAACCATAGGCTTGAAATGTTGATTTAGTGGAAAAGGTGGATGGCCATTGAGATCCACCTGGATCAACATGTGACCTCTTAGGAGGAAACACATGTTCTTAGCCACTAGGTCCAATCTCTCTCTCTCTCTCTCTCTCTCTCTCTCTCTCT
>ML806711.1:373069-405566 GCA_009831015.1 Picea engelmannii
TGCATCGATTTTAGTGTTTATACAGTTGATAAATTTGATTATTTTATTTCATGCATTGATTTCATTGTTTGGATAGTGGATAAGGCTACATGAAAAACATTTTCTCAATATTTTGAAATGATTGATTAGATAGAATTGCAGGGCAATCAATATGCTTAGTAAATAAATTTAGTAGTAAGACAACAAATAATTAATCAATTAGACGGTTTGAGATCCTAATCATAGAAAAATAATTAAAAGAAAAGGCTCTCTTGAGCCTCAAATCATAAGTTGATAGAACTAGAATCATGAAGCTAAAGGTCACATGATCCCAACATTTGCAATTGCAAAGGCCCAAATGGTGAGAATCTGAGCTAAAAGGTCATGTAAGTCCCACTTTTGCACCTTTTGTTAGGCTTGGATTCCTAAGAATCCACAAAAAAAAGTCAGATGAAATTGAAATTCCAAGTTGATCAAGTTAAATCCTAAAGCCTGTGGCAGTGGCTTGGAATCCCACATACATCGATTTCATTATATTGCATAGTTTTTAATGTTCATAATGTCGATAATTTTTTATTAAGTTGTTTTTTTATTGATCTTGGTATAGTGCATCGATTTCAGTGTTTGTATAGTGGATAAATTTGATTATTTTGTTTTGTTTGTTGATTTCAGTGTTTGTATAGTGGATAAAGACTACATGAAAAATATTTTTCTCGCTATTTTGAAAAAATGAATTATAGGGAAATTATTACACCTAGTAAAGGAGTATAGTAGTAAGGTAATGAATAACTAATCAATTATATGATTTGAGATCATCATTACAGGTAAAAAAAATCCAAAATGAACTCCAAATCACATGTTGATACAATTGGAATCATGAATCAAAAGGTCACATCTTTCCAATATTTCCATTTGTAGAGCCTTAGATGGTGAGAATCCAAACTACGAGATCATCTAACCCACTTTTCCAGCTTCCAATAGGCCTGGGTACCTAAGAATACACAACAAAAGGTCACATGAACTCGAAATCTAAAGTTAATCAAGTCAAAACCCAAAGGATGGGGTAATTTCCCAAAATCCCAAGTACAACCATGGGTTCTAGAGTTCTCAATATCTAAAACTTCCTCAGTCTGTATAAATATTCTTTATGATGGAAACATTTTTTTGATTTCATGAGTGGCGTCCTTCTTGAGGCTTCATGAAGTCACGAGGATTGATGTTGGAGAAAACAACTAGTAATATTGGAAAGAAAGGGAGACATGTATATGACTTTTGTTTCAATATCTCGAGTTAAAGGTTTGAATGGTCTTTGATTTCAATGTCCTTTATCATATAATTATTATGAAAATATGGAAAAGCTAGCAAGTGTGACTATAAGAAACACTGAAAAATATAGATTAAGAAGATCATTGTGAAATATATCTATTATTTATATATGCATCATGTTATTTCCCGATTTATCGATCTCAACCAGGTACTCTCGAGGAACTAAGGTGGTACAACACAGGTTAAGTGCTCACTAACACCTCGACACAAATCCCCACTCTTCAATCCAACTCCTACTAAAGGCTATGGGAGGCTTCCCTAATCCAAACACAAATCACTTCACCAAATATAACTAGACCAGTTCTTAGTGTTGATGTCTAAGGTGAAGGTAGGAGTTAATTATGTAATTATTGATCTGAAATAATAAAATAAACTACAGAAAAAACACAAACGAACAACTAGAAAGACACTCAAACTTCGCGAAATGAGCCTTGAAATAGAACAAAGTTGACTGTTAGATGCCCTCACGAGTTATAAGATGAATACCTTGATCTAGATCTTGGTATAAGGCTATAAATGGACCACAGTATCGTCATCCTACTCTTTCAAACCTGCAAAAATGATAAAAAAAAACATAGAAAACCAACAAGCTAAAGGTTCCTTAATGACCACCCACAAATATAGGGTACCTCCCAAGAGGTAACACATCCTTTTACTTTCTTGGTATTCGTCTTCTTCATCACTGAACATTATTACTTCATTTTTATTCACCTTATTCCTTGTATACCTTTTGAAGTGACATTCATAATAGTACTATATAGTTTATATAGATTATACTGATAATATTAAAAATATTATCACATTTAAATTTAAGGAGAATATGTCTCTGGATGGGGTGCCACTTGGAGATCATGCGAACAATCATTCTTTCGTAGACTATCGCCACCCTCCTCCATTTCTCCCTCCCGATGTTGAGCATTACTTGCTTCGTCTCATCACCCTGCTCCTCTTGTAGTTGTGTCTCCCTCCATTGCTCAGAATTGGGATGAAAATTATTAGGGCTCGATATTCATGGAGATGGAATTCCCTTCGACTAAGCCACAACCTATTACTACCTCCATGACGATCACCCCTATGAATTCCCATAATATATTAGCCCCTTAAACTCAAGTAGGTGATAACTCTCCTTCTCGGGAGCCAAAGGAGAACTAGAGTTGCCTTGTTCTTGAGGAGGTAGCTCCCATGTTATTTGAAGAAGAGGTTATGGAAAACGTTGGTCTAAATACAATGGTTACACAGTCCGAGGAAGTGGTGTCTGAGTTGATTCGACAACAGGGATTTTGTGAGGAGCAATTGCACCTCATTTTCAAATTGTGTAGGGACATTGCAGACCAGATTCATCACCAGGAAATCCTCAGTCACCAGCTGGATATGTTCTTTGACTCTTTCTCAAGCAAGCCCATGAAAAGAAGATGCCCAACTCATTGTCAGCCATTCTCCTTCACTCCAAATCCACCACATTCTTCGTTAGATGATGGTGGACAAGGTCCATATAGTGTATGACACTCTCCAATTTGTTTTTCAAATTGTTAAATGTTAGAAACAACACAATATTAACTTCAAGCATCCTTGCATTATCTTTTGTTTATCTTAGCTATGGAAATTAACATGATTATGGACATATTTTCAAAGCCTGGGTCTGGTTTTGATTTCCATTTTTTGGTAGAACAAGCATTAGGATCTTCCATATGTATATATTTTATGAACATTTGAGGTAATAAAAAATTAAGGAGAATATGTGGTGTGATAAAGAATTAGAAGATAAAAGCAAATTAACATACCACAAGGAGGTGGTCAACCCTAAATTAGAATATTAAAAGTACCTCTCAGTTTTGACAAGTGCGAAGAAGAAAATCAACATTGCTAAAATAAGAATAAACTCTCACGAGTTGAATAGCGAAACTAGGCGTTGGACAATTCCCAAAACATCGTGGGGTGAAATAATCTATCATATTTGTGACACTAAGAAGGTTGAATATGAAAAACAATTTCTCTAAGAATTCCCTACCTATACCCAAATTAGATCCCAATTTAAAAATATTTGCCACGATATAGTCCTTCCTAACATCTTAAGTCATCAAAACTTTGGTGATCTTGGAACAATTCTCTCAATCTTTTTTTAGCATAAAAATACATTTTTAAATAAATTGAAGTAATATCTTACCTTCTTAGGGTCTGATAGACCAATTCTGGTCCTGGTGGACGTTAATCATCATCATCAGTAAATTTGAAATGTTGAAATTCATCTAAAACATATAGTAACATATATATAAGGATGATCATCTAAATTTTGGAACAATTCTTTTGGATTGCAACTAGTTTAGATCCATCTCAACTCTCGATCTATCAAACATAGAATCATTTTTTACTATGACTCTCTTGAATTTAGATTTAATTTTTATTTTCAAATAAATATTATGCATTCTTTCCTTATGCGGATTTGTGAGTAGGCCAACAAAGTATAGTGGGAGATTAACCATCTAATGGAACACGTCCATTAGAGAATTAGGTGTCAGCTCCCTATACAAAAATTAGAGAGACCCCACCTTAACCATAACAACATGGACATGAAAGAGTTCAAAGCAGAGAAAATAATGGGGGCAAGACTTGAAGTATGCATTCTAATAACAGAGGTCCCCTACACGGTGATAACTGGGGAGGTGCACCAAGCATACAATCAACATCTAGAAGGCCAAAAGTTTGGAATTTTGATGGTTGACCCCCTTCTCAAGCATGGGGAGGAAATCTTCGAGAACAAGTAGGATGAGGTGTGAATATGTGCATAGGTAAGGTGGAAAGGTGAGGTGGGGAGGAAATCTTCGAGATCAAGCAGGATGAGGTGTGAATATGTGCAAAGGTAAGGCGAAAGGGTGAGGTACTGAACCACCTCCACTTCCCAAATGATTAATTTACAATTGTAGTACAATTAGTGACCTAGACAAAGGAAGCTCCAATGGAAGATCTCTTCCTGAGAGATAGAGAAGAAGTGGCCACTCAGAGGGAGAAATGGAGAAAACCCATCCTTTTTCATCCCATAGAAAACATTATTTGGCTAAGAACCAATTCTCACATGGAGAGGAAACCGGGACCACACTAGGACCGCAACCTCAGGGGAACAGAGCAACCTAGCCTAACAACCATACTTAAAACCAAAGAGCACACCTTCAACCATAATCCACCCAGTTCATCTATGAGATCATATATGAAAAAAAAATTACCATTATTACTAGAAGAGTTTTTAAGAGTGTTGCATAATTGCAAGCTCCTACCATTGCTCCTCGCTAATGTCATTAACCACGGACTAGACTTGCATGCCCTGGAATGAGAACCCTTTATCCTTACACACAACCTCTTCAAAGTCGCATATGATAGCATGAAACCACATATACTTACCACCCACTTCCTTGACAACGTAAAAGGACCAACGAGACACCTATCTAATGACACTCCCATCACTTAACAGTTGCTTATAGGTTATGGTCAATCACCCTATCCATTAAATCAATCTAAGCATATAATGTTTTTTGAACAAACCAAAAATTTGGACTTAGTGCTACATTACTCATCCTGTATCATTCGAGAAGTCCTAGAAAGTGAAAAACACCCCAATAAATTTAATCGTGAAGATGGCTACAAACTTAGTTAGTCCTAGAAACCCTTTGTTCATTGCCTTGATCACTGATCTTTCATTTTAATCTAATTAACTTTCTAAGAATGATCTCTAGTTTCTTTCTCATATAACCCCCATTTTCTTAACTTGAATTCTTAATTTCATCTTTATCTTTGCTCTTAATTTTTCACATAATCATTGGCCATATCTCTTTAATCCTCTTTTATACTTATATGAATATCCCCATTTCTTGTTTTTTCCTCTCTATCATTATTCATTTACTTGGTCTCCTTTGAATATTTCCCTATGCTATTTTAACTTAATTTAATTTAATTTAATATATAATTTATTATTTCCCCCTTTGTCATTTCTAATTTATTAATTATCCAATCTAGCAATGTTTCTTCAATGACTTTATTGCGGGATTTGAAAAGATAATAAATTAAATTAGTGACTCGATGCTCTATTTTTAGCTGTGACTAATTTTAATCTTTATACTTCATTTCAATGATCAACTTAATATTTAATAATCATTTCTCTAACGTCCTCAACTACCTTTATTGGGGGTGAGGGGGTCTGTGGCTAGGGTTTCCCAGGCCGTAGAACCCTCGTTTTTACTATTCCCTTCAGATGGTTGAGTGCGGTTTCTCTGTGGCCTCCTTCGACCTGAAGCCATCTTCTCCTCGACGTTTTCTCCTGATTCGGAGTCTACCTTTCATGGTTTTTCTCGCAGGGAGGTCTCCTTTATTCCCGTTCTTTGATCTTGGTGCACAGATCAGGCTTCTTTCTGGATGGCAGTGACGGCCCATCATTTTCTGGTATTGCAGTTCCATCACCTTGGTTCTCTTTCTTTGCTCAGTTTGAGTCCTTTGCCCAGATATGTTCTTCCTTTGAGTGGGCTTTGGTTCTTGCAACCTCCATTTGCTTGGTTGTTCTTCCATTGGAGTTTGCTCTAGGAGCGGATTTGTTTTTCTTTTGGATTCAAGTTGCAGTCATGCTTATGGGTGCATCTGTGGGGGTGTCGCCTGGTCATTTTTCTCAGATCTGTGTATTTCTCAGAGAGGTCTCTACTTTATTCCGCTCCTTACTTGCGATTACTCTCTCTGGTTCATGCAGATCGTGCTCTCTTTTCTGGATGAGGCAATTTTTTCTAATGGTGTTCTTGTTTTTTGGTACGGTTCCACTGGAGCTATAGTATTCTCACCTCAGATCTATCATTGGCCCGTCTTATGTTGTCTCGGGGTTTCTGGAAATCTTGCCTTCAGTTTTCTTTGTGGGTGGCCTCTCCTCTGGCGGGTTATCATGATGCTTCTTTGTTCTCCCTTTTACGTTTCAGGTTCATTCAGGATTAGATGCATACCCTCTACTCTGTGGCTTTGGATGCAATTTTTCTGGTGCCAAATTTCAAATCCCTTGTAGTTGTGGTTTGGAGTTTTGGATCCTCTCTTTTTAGAGAGATATGTCTGTCGCTTTGATCTGGTCCATCCCGCATCTGGGTTTTCTTTGGGGTTCATCTTGATGCCCGCTCTCGACAGGTTTTGGGGGTCTTCTCTCATCAGTCTACAGTTCCTCTCTCTGGTTGTGTTGGTATGTTCAGGGTTTGATGTATGCCCAGATGATGAGGGAGCTTCATACCGCTCTAACCTGGTCCGTCTAGTCACCAGTGTTGGTTTGTTCAAGGTTTGATGTATGCCCAGTTGGTGTGGGAGATTCATACTACTATGACCTGGTTCATATTGTCTCCAGGGTATTTTACTTGGGAATGCTCTTCCGACATGCTTCTCTATGGTGGAATTTCGTGCAGTTATCTAGACATATATTGTTTTTTTCAGGAATGTTCTCATCTCTTTTTTTTTGTATACTTTGTTGTGGCTTACAAATGACTCATAAAATACACATACAATAAAATGAAGATTAATGACAAATGTCTCATAAAATAAGATAAAAATAAAGATACAAATGTCTCATAAAATATCATACAGTAGGATTTTATCATTGGTCATCACCATTATTTATAACATCATGTTATAAATGTCTCATAAATAATGATTTGTCATTAATAATTATTTATATCATCATCATGTTAGAAGTCAATTCTGTAAATGAGTTGAGTCCTCTATAAACAATCAAATTCTTTGATAGAAAACAAGCACTTGTGAACACATGATTCACCCTACATTCTCCTCCAATATATCCTCACCGAGTCGAAGTCAAACCATTTTTTCCTTACTTCATCTTTAATTGCTCATGTAGTCCTAAGATGAGCACAAATCTCACAAATCTTCGAGTAAATGTTCCAAAAATAGGTATAATTTTACTTCTCAAATGTGAGAGGCATTCATTCACACATAGATTAAAGGCTACATATATATCAAAGTTTATGATATCAATTATTAAAAATTTGTAAGGAGGGAAAATAAAGACAATTTACTATTGGAAAAAAAAATGATATGAAATTAAGTGCTTATAAATTGTGATTTAAAAAAAGAATTAAAGACAAAGATTCACATGAATTTTAAATCACAAACTAATAAAATTAGAATAAAAAAAATGTTACATGGTTCCAACATCTCCAACTATAAAGGGCCAAATGGTCAGAATATGAATCAAGAGGTTGTATAAGTTCCACTTCTCCAATTTTTTTTGGGCTCAAGTGCCTTAGAATCCACAACAAAAGGTCACCTGAACTCAAATTTTCAAGTTGATCAAGTCAAAACCCAAACACTAAGGCATTGTTCAAAACCCAAACACTAAGGCATTGTCCTGGAATCCCAAGTATATTGATTTCATGGTATGATATCATGATTAAAAAAAGAATTGAAGGAAAAGGCCAACATGACCTCCAAATCACAAGCTAATAAAACAAGAATCACAAAGAAAAATGATACATGATTCCAACATCTACAACAATAAAGGGCCAAATGGTAAGAATCTAAACCAAAAGGTCATATAAGTCCCACTTCTCCAACTTTTGTTGGGCCTAGCCTCCTAGGTGTCTACAAATTTCCAACAAAAGGCCACTTGAACTCGAAATTCCAAGTTGATCAAGTCAAAACCCAAATATTGGGGTAGTTTCCTGGATTCCCAAGTACATTGATTTCATTATATTGCATAGATTTCATTGTTTGTAAAGTCGATAATTTTCAACTAAGTTGTTTATTGCATTACTCTTTAGTATAGTGAATCAATTTTAGTGTTTATACAGTTGATAAATTTAATTATTTTATTTCATGCATTGATTTCATTGTTTTGATAGTGGATAAGGCTACATGAAAAACATTTTCTCACTATTTTGAAATGATTGATTAGATAGAATTGCAGGGAAATCATTATGCTTGGTAAAGAAATTTAGTAGTAAGACACCAAATAATTAATCAATTAGATGCTTTGAGATCCTAACCATAGAAAAAGAATTAAAGGAAAAATCTCACATGAGCTTCAAATCATTAGTTGATAGAACTAGAATCACAAAGCAAAAGGTTGCATGATCCCAACATTTGCAATTGCAAAGGCCCAAATGGTGAGAATATGAACTAAAAGGTCATGTAATTCCCACTTTTACACCTTTTGTTATGCTTAGATTCCCAAGAATCCACAAAAAAAGTTCAGATGAACTTGAAATTCCAAGTTGATGAAGTTAAAGCCTAAAGCATGGGGCAATCTCTTGGAATCCCACATACATCGATTTCATTATATTGCATAGCTTTCAATTTTCATAATGTCGATAATTTTCGATTAAGTTGTTTGTTTTATTGATATTAGTATAGTGCATTGATTTCAGTGTTTGTATAGTGGATAAATTTGATTATTTTGTTTTGTTTGTTGATTTCAGTGTTTGTATAGTGGATAAATACTACATGAAAATATTTTTCTCACTATTTTGAAAAAAATGAATTATAGGGAAATCATTACACACAGTAAAGGAGTATAGTCGTAAGGTAATGAATAACTAATCTATTAGATGGTTTGAGATCATAATTAAAGGTAAAAAAAAAACGAAATGAACTCCAAATCACATGTTGATACAATTGGAATCATGAATCAAAAGGTCACATATTTCCAATATTTTCAATTGTAGTGCCTTAGATGGTGAGAATCCAAACTAGGATATCATCTAACCCACTTTTCCAACTTCCACTAGGCCTGGGTACCTAAGAATACACAACAAAAGGTCACATGAACTCGAAATATAAAGCTAATCAAGTCAAAACCCAAAGGACAGGGTAATTTCCCAAAATCCCAAGTACAACCTTGGGTTCTAGATTTCTCAATATCTAAAACTTCCTCAGTCTGTATAAGTATTCTTTATGCCGGACATATTTGATCGATTTCATGAGTGGCATCTTTCTTGAGGCTTCATGAAGTCACGAGGATTAATGTTGGAGAAAACAACTATTAATATTTGAAAGAAAGAGAGACATGTATGACTTTTGTTGCAATATCTCGAGTTAAAAGTTTGAATGGTCTTTGATTTCAATGTCCTTTATCATATAATTATTATGAAAATATTTTTGGAAATAATTGATATGAAAATATGGAAAAGCTAGCAGGCGTGACTATAAGAAACATTGAAAAAGATAGATTAAGAAGATCAATGTGTAATATATCTATTATTTATATATGCATCATGTTATTGCCCGATTTAGTGGTCTCGAAAATATACTCTCGAGGAACTAAGGTGGTACCACACAGGTTAAGTGCTCACTTTCACCTTGACACAAATCCCCACTCTTCAAGCCAACTCCTACTAAAGGCTATGGGGAACTTCCCTAATCTAAACAAAAACAAATTCACCAAAGATAAGTAGACCAATGCCTGGTGTTGATGTCTAGGATGAAGGTAAGAGTTAATTATGTAATTATTGATCTAAAATAATAAAATAAACTACAGAAAAAACACAAACCAACAACTAGAAAGACACTCAAACTCTGAGAAATGAGTCTTGAAATAACACAAAGTTGATTGTTACATTCCTTCATGAATTATAAGATGAATACCTTGATCTAGATCTTGGTAAAAGGCTATAAATGAACCACAATATTGTCATCCTGCACTTTCAAACCTTCAAAAATGATAACAAAACACAAAAAACCAACAAGCTAAAGGTGCCTTAATGACCACCCACAAATATTGGGTACCTCCCAGGAGGTAACACATCCTACTACTTTCTTAGTATCCATCTTCTTCATCATTGAACATTGTTACTTCATTGTTATTCACCTTATTCCTTGTATAACTTTTGAAGTGACATTCTTAATAATACTCTATAGTTTATAGATTATACTGATAATATTAAAAATATTATCACATTTAAATTTAAGGACAATATGTCCTTAGATGGGGTGCCACTTGGAGAGCATGTGAACAATCAGGTTGTCTTAGATTTTTTCCACGCTCCTCCATTTCTCCCTCCCGATGTTGAATGATGCAGACGTCACCCTGTGACTTGTCCGCTCTCACCAGGACCTTCTTCGGCTCGGGCCCGAAGAGTCAAAGAACTCTTCCAACTCCTCTCGGGAGTTCTTACTACCCACAGTAATCTCCTGCAATGATCTCCCTTAACAGTCGGGAAATCGGGTTTCGCGATATCACGAAACTCACGGCACTGTTCTCGTGCAAATCAAAACCTTGAACCCCGATGGGTCAACAGGTCAACTCTTCTGTCCTCTCAGGGATTCCCCTATCAAGAAATCGGTAGACCCGCTGTCGCGATTCACATACGCTATGAATCCCCAAACCCCGAACTCCAATGACACGTGCGCTTCCTCCTCACCACGTCACCTCTTGTCTCCACTTTATCGGGAATCGCGGGATCGTGATTTCACCAGTGGAAGTTCCTTTGCAACGGAAAACTCCGAATGTCGAATCCCGACCTCCTGGGATCTCGTGCCACCTGTCCCGTCGAAATCAACGGCTCCGGTTAAATCGGGAAATCGCTACTCACGATTTCAATGAGTATGATTCTCACCTCTTCAAACGCCCAAAGCCGAACCCCGATGGGCTTTGGTTCTCCCTTCCTGCGCCTAAGGCTAAATCCCGCGCAGCTTCTCCAAGACCCAAGGGTCAGCGGGGTTTCACGAATCCCTCCTGCGAATCCTGACCGTTGATTCTCCTCCCTGAGGATCTCTCCTGCTTCACAGCTCCTTTCTGTCCGAACTTCCTCCTGGGTTTGTCCCACAATCTCACGACGGAACTATCCCTCTTGAGCTTGTCAACTCCAAGTCATCCAGGGACTTTGCGCACACTGCTGGCGCTCAACCTTCAACACTCTCAAAGTGTTTAGTCCTTTTGACTCTGCGCACCTCCTGCAGCAACAGCCCTTAACTCCTCTCTCAGAATCGCAACCCTAAATTTTCTCCTAGCCTGCGCACCCCTGGCACGGCTCTGTTGCCAAACCTGCAACTCTAGGAACTTAGACCAAAAGCTTTCTCTGTCTGAACCCTGCATTCACGCACTCCTTGCAGACAATTTCACTGCACTCTATGCAGGAATCTCTGGTTCAGAATTAGAGAAACAATTGAAACTAATTCCCTATTCTCACAGACTTCAATTTACCTATGAAATCACATACACAGCATAGCAAAGCAAATGCATGACAGGGAGAAAATAACCATACACAGAATAACAACACATAGAGAAATAACACAAACCCACGAAATTGAATCAAAAACTCTTTTCTATTAATTCAATCTGTACATGTGTGTTCTTCACAAGTTCTCTGCTCTGCTCTGCTTGCTCTCAATACTTGATAATCTTCTGGGGTTATCTTACAATGTACAAAGGAGGGTGCCTATATTCCGTTTGCCCTCTCAAACTCTACAGCTATCAAATCTACAATCAATTTCTATCTAACAACATTAAAACTATTAAATGCCTCAGCTACCTAAGGACGTGAGCTTATCTGCTCAAGGTCCATTACAATGTACAAGTGCGTTTCATTACGTCAACTCATTAATGCTTGGCGCAACAAATATCAAGGTGTTTCAAAACTTTGTGAAGGCGTTGTCCAGCTGTCTTCTTTGCTTCATGCGCTGGCTCGCTTGATGAGTTGTGGATGCTCCTGCATCATTGAACATTAATGAAGATGAGCTAGGTGGGCGTCTAGACCGTATGGGTAAGTTAGTACGCAGGTTTCACATGGCATCAGCTTACATTTTCAATCGTACTTGGACATTGAGTGTTATCAAATCAAGCTCAACGAAATTTACCATGGTCAAAACTGGAATTATTGCATTGTTTATGCTCGATGCGATCTCCTCTCTTCCCATTCTGATTTTGTTCACAACTCCTTAATCCCTCCCAAAGTTGTTGTTGGATTCTTGCACTATGGTTTCTTTTCCTCCCCCACCTGATCTCCTTAGCACCCTCACTGCCACCATGACGAGAGAGAGAGAAGCCAAAACGTGTCCCAACCTACTACAACTTCTTAGCCAGATGCACTTTCCCTGCTCCTTCATTTGCTTCATCTCATCACCCTACTCCTCTTGTAGTCGCATCTCCCTCCACTGCTCAGAATTGAGGAAAAAATGATTGGGGCCTGATCTTCCTGGAGGAGGAATAATTCTCTTTGACTAAGCCAAAACCTATTACTATCTCCATGATGATCACCCCTGTGAATGCCCATAATATATTATCCCCTTCCATTGAAGTAGGTGATAATTCTCCTTCCCATGAGCCAAAGGAGAACTGAAGCTTCCATGTTCTTGAGGAGGTGGCTCCCATGTTAGTTGAATAAAAGGTTTTAGAAAACGTTGGTCTAAATAAAGTGGTTACACAGTCTGGGGAAGCAGTGTCTGAGTTGATTCCACAACATGGCTTCTCTGAGGAGCAATTGCACCTCATTTTTGAATTGCACAGGGATGTTGCAAACCAAATTCATTGCTAGGAAATTTTCAGTCACCGATTGGATATGTTCTTCGACTCTTTCTCAAGTGATCCTATGAAAAGAAGATGCCCAACCTGTTTTCGGTCATTCTCCTTCACTCCATATCCACCACAATCTCCACTAGACAATGGTGGACAAGGTGCATACAATGTATGACACTCTCCAATTTATTTTTCAATTTGTTAAATGTTAGAAACAAGACAATCTTGGCTTCAAGCCTCCTTGCAGTATATTTTATTTTATCTTAGCTATGGTAATTAACATGGTTATGGACATCTTTTCAAATCCTGGGTTTGGTTTTGGTTTCCATTTTTTGGCAAAATAGACTACATGATCATCCATATGTATATGTTTTCTAAACCTTTGAGGTAATACAATTTTTATTTACAATTTGTTTTAAGGAGAATATGTGGTGTGATAAAGAATTAAAGGATAAAAGAAAATCAAGATACCACAAGGAGGTGGCCAACCCTAAATTAGAATATTAAAAGTACCTCTCAATTTTGGCAAGTGCGAAGAAGAAAATCAACATTGTTAAAATAAGAACAAACTTTCACGAGCTGACTAGCGAAACTAGGTGTTGGACAATTCCAAAAACATCGTGGGGCAAAATAATCTATAATATTTGTGACACTAAGAGGGTTGAAGATGAAAATAATTTCTCTTAGAATGCCCTACCTATACCCAAATCAGATCCCAATTTAAAAATATTTGCCACGATATAGTCCTTCCTAACCTCCTAAGTCATCAAAACTATGGTGATCTTGGAACACTTCTCTCAATCTTTTTTGAGCATAAAAATACAATTTTAAAGAAATTGAAGTAATCTCTTACCTTCTTAGGGTCTGATAGACCAATTCTGGTCCTAGTGGACGTTAATCATCATCATCAATAAATTTCAAATGTTGAAATTCATCTAAAACATATAGTAACATATATATAAGGATGATATCTAAATTTTGGCATAAATTTTCTCGATTGTAACTACCTTAGATCCATCTCAACTCTGAATCTATCAAACATAAAAGAAATTTTACATTTAAAAAAAAATTACACTTTAAGAGATTTGATTATTTTCAAGACTTAACAAATCCAAAATTAAAATAAATCAAAATTAATAATATTCATTTAATATTACTTAATTCAATAATAATTAATTATTAGTTAATAATTTAACATTTAAAATATAATTATTATAAAAATAAGAGAAAAATATTAGAGTGATGTCAAAATTATACGTTATAATCCTTAAAAATTGTGCATATAACTTAAAAAAAATTATTATAAATTTTTTTAAATCTAACGTTTTTTTATTATTAAAATTGATTTCTTTCTTACAACTTGATATAAAAGCCCCTCTTCACTAAGTTTATAGATAGAGAGAGACAACACATTGCCAATGACTTGTTTATTTATTAATATACATTTTACGTGGGGTATATATAGAGAGAGACAACACATTGCCAATGACTTGTTTATTTATTAATATACATTTTACGTGGGGTCATAATCACTAGCGAATGGGAAAATCAATCAATGATAAAAGCTATATTAAATTTAAAGAAAAAAGATGTTAAAGATAAAAATATAAGATGAAATAATAAATAAAATTGGTTTAATTAAAAACAATAATAATAATAAATTTAATTTAAAAAAAATTGATTTTTTTCAAATCCAAATTTAATATAGATCTATATTAAATTAATAAAACTTCATAACTAGCTTTGACTCACCTATTTATGTTGGAAACATGTCAACGAATTTCTCATGTAGCCACATGTACATTCATGCAACTATATTTAGATTGTGCATGCATGCACTCTTCAGTGAACATGTTGTGTATCTATGTGATCTATTTATGATTAGTTCGTGTAACTGTGTGATATATGTTACATATACGAGCATACCCGTAGAGGTGAAAGTGCAATGTGAGTAGAGAGCAAAGTGTATGTGAGGGGAGGATGGTTGTATGCCTGAGATTGGCTATTGTAATTCTCCCTTGAATAATAAGAATATTGAATATTATTACATGTGGTTTTTTCCCTCATTGGGTTTCCACATAAATCATTATTCTCGGTTTTATGCATCTTAAATCTTGCTTGCATATGCTCTTGTTTGTTATGCATTGTTATGTTTTTGCTGCCCAACAAGTGTTATCGAAGCAAGTTGAGTAGGTGTTGCAGGTGAGCCAAGGCAAATTGTGTGCAGGTCTCTTGTGAGCGCAAGAACCTTTGGATTTTTTGGCACGTACGGACAAGCATATCGAAGTACTAATGAGCCCTAATATTTTATGAGAACCAGAAGGTGTGATTGAATGAGTTTTAGGTCACCAACGCTCGCTAGGCAGTGTTAGAGGCGCGCCAACCCTCTCACAATGAATACTTTCAATGAATAGAGTTCAATTCCATTTGCAGACGTCGAGGAACAATGGCCATCAGATCAAGTCAAATAATTAATCGTGGTCGTAGATTGTCTTGAGATCCATACCATTGAATTGAATCAACACCATTAATGACTCGAAGGATCGACATCTGAGAACAACAGTTGTTTTCAGACTGTTTTAAGTCACAAAACCCAGAAGATATTGTGACCATTAATCGCCCTGAACCAATGGCAGCGAGGAGTTTCAACGATCATCAGAGTGATACACGGTCGAAAGGGCACAATGGATGATAGACATTGATCAACGATGGAGATCTGTTTGGAGTGATTAGATCAACGACTACAAGAGGGGCACATGGTGATGCCCTATTGGAATGAGGTGACTATCATATTCATCAACAGTCGGAAAGCTCCATGGAAGTAAGTCTCTGATTGATGGTGAGGATCATTTCAGAGTAACTCAGATCGAACGTCCTGGAGGAGACGTGTGGCGAGTGATCCATCAAGGTCAAGTTAAAAGGGGAATGAAGGTAACTGGTTTGTAACCATTGATCACGGGAGATCGACGGTGTAGAATTGTTGAGTACAACATCATCAGAGTTTGGATTGTCGGAGCCCAAGCCCTTCAGAGTGTTGCAACTCAACTAAACTCCGACAGAGGGAGTCTGATGCTCTAAGTATTGGTTATAGTTCGAGGAAAAATGTTGATCGTAGGACCGTTGCACAGGTACTATTGGATTGTGGCCTATAACAAAAGAATTGTTATCGTGTAGTCGAGTGGCAAGAGAAGATCCAACCATTAAAAGGTTAGATCAATGACGAGGAGTGAGCTAGATCAACAATTATGGAAAAGAGGCATGTGGCAGCCTTATAGCACAATGAATTGTTCAAAGTGGGTCATATCCATCGGAGCCGAAAGGGTCAAAGCGACCCACATGAAGAGAAGTCCAATAGAAAATTATGATACAAAGGAAGAAAGAGGAGATTTGGACCTGAATTTAAATTTTTGAGAGGAGATCAAGGCTGAAGTTGCAACAGAGTTGATGCATAACTCTGCATCTATGGGTTTTAGGCCAAGAAGTCATCAGTTTGTTTTATATTATATGTCTTTATATATTCATTTTTATTATAAAAATTGATTTATTTTTTTTACTCTTGCATTATAAGGTTAACTTTGGTTCAATTTTAATTTATTATGATTACTTTATTTTACACATCTTATTGACATCAAGTCGTAAAGTATACTTTATTTTGTAATTAAAATATTAAATGATCACCAACTTATACTACTTGAGTATTACATTAGATTCTTATATAAACTTGGTTTTAAAATGTACGTTACTTTTCTTTTACAATTAATCATTTCACAAAAAATACAAATACATTAAATTTCAAATTATTTATTTAATATTTAACTATTAAAATCTTAACATCTATAAATATTAATTAACAATTTGAACTTTGATTTAAACGTATTAATAAAAACGACAACTTCTTAATCGAACATTATTCTTTAATTGCTATTTGTTGCTTTTCCTTCGCCAAGTTCTAAATATATAATTGTGCCAAGAGGTTAACATTGATTAAGGAAAGACTTGTAACGGTGACGAGTACTATAGAACGGAACCAGAGAACTATATTTGGGTAGTGTTCAAAACGATTATCCAAATGATTAAAAAGTAATTTAAAAATTTTAATAATAATAATTTAAGAGGATTTTTATATTACCCCTTGACCAAATTTTCCAATATTTTTAAGTATAATGTGGGGATCCAAGAGATTACTTAGGCGCATCATGCTCATTCAATAATCAATTGGTTCACTCATCCAACCATTATTTTCTAAGCGAGCTTTCGGGTAAGTGGGATCAGGTTGATTCGCCTCCTAAAATACGTATAAATTATAATTATTTATTATATTTAGTTTATTTAAACTTTGATCACTCATCCAACCATTATTTTCTAAGCGAGCTTTCGGGTAAGTGGGATCAGGTTGATTCGCCTCCTAAAATACGTATAAATTATAATTATTTATTATATTTAGTTTATTTAAACTTTGAAATGAAATATTAACTAATTATACAATAGTTGGTATACTTTTTAAAGGTAAATGGGAATGTTGAAATAAATTAAAAAGATATTTATAATAATGATTACTCCAAAATTGTCAACCATAAAAATAAATTGGGCAAAATTTAGAAATTGAAACGCCAATCAAAAAACCATATACCTAACATCAGTTAAACAACATTTGTCAAGACCAAAAATAGATTTCAATCTTTTACAATTTTCCATATTTATTTATTTTTTAAACAAACTTTAAATTTCACAAAGTTTAAAATAATTATATATTAAAGGTAATAAATTTAAATTATTATTTAAAAAAAATAATAATACTTATTTCTTAAATATTATATTATATGTATTGATGTAAACAAATAAACTTGGATAACAAAGTAATTATTTGATATAATAATAATTTAACAAAAGTTTAAAATAATTATATATTAAATGTAATAAATTTAAATTATTATTTAAAAAAATAATAATACTTATTTTTTATATTATATTATATGTATTGATGTAACCAAATAATCTTTGATTCCTTGGATAGGGTGATAGTTGGTCAGCTAGAGACCATTGGTGCGCATGCGGCGAGGGAAGTTATTACCTGAGACGTTATCCAAACCGCCAAACCATTTGAATGACGGGCTCTTGCGCAACAGTTATGGTAGTGCGTTGTTCCACCTCTGGGAAGTTAATGGCTCCTCATGTGAACTAGCTCTGGAGTACTGAAACATGTACTCAACGGGTTGGTGTCACTTTGGCCTTCATGGAACCCCCCACTATCATTTTGTCAGCCTCTATGAAGGTAAGAGCCCCTGAGCATTCCGTCATTCTCCATATTCAGTTGGCTCTCTGGTTCTTTCTGCTTTCCGCGTCTTCCTGCCATGGACACTCTCCTATAGCCTCCTTACATCTGTTGGCCACCTCACTCAGCCTCCATTTCACTAGTGTTGCTCCTCTAGCCTAGTTTTCGCCTCATTTCCGCAATTTATGCTGCAATCCATCCACCATTCCCAAAGAACGTGGCAAACCCAAAAGAGGGACATTGTACTACAACGTTATCGCGTGTCACAACCGCCCTAACCCCTCACAACCATCCCCTTCGATCGCCAACTCCCCCAGAAGGGGCCATAATTGGACTAAGACTCCTCTGCCCTCCCCTCACGCCCAACACTCGCCTCCACCCCTTTCTGATACCATGCATGATTCTAGAAGTTACCCGATCGATGAAGAAATTCCTCCTCTTGAGTTGCAGCCTTTGGAAGCCCCACTTGAGCCTAGCATCATCACAAGGCCCCAAGCCTGACCTCTGGAGAAAGGAAGTTACATGGTGGAGGAAGAAATCCCCCCCAGTTGGTTGGCAAAGTGGATAGCCAGGAACACAACCCCTGGGCTAGACATGGAAGAAATTCCACCGAAGGATTTTGATATGGATACAACTCCTCTCGCGGACACGAATGACAAAATTGAGTAGCATCTACCCAATCCTCATAGATTTTCGGGCGACCACCTTCAGTTGATCTTTGATATGCGGCGTAGCCTGGAGGACCAAACTCATAATCAACACACTCTCAATCGACGCATGGACCTCCAATTCGATGCCTTGTCAAATGTGTTGGAGAAAACTCGTTATTCGACCTGTAGACAAAGTTTTGTCTTCACCTACGACACTAATGGATGCCCGAGTTTGCCAAGTTTCTAGCTTTTCTCTCTTTTTGCATATCAGGAACCAGCACCAACTTTTTTCAGTTTTGTTAAATTTTCTGATGTATGGCAACAACCATGGTAGATACATTCTTTGGTGCATGACACCAGACACGTCTGATGTATGCAACATGAAATTTGTCACGTTGAACTCTGAAAATACAGTTATGGTTTCCAAGTGTTTCGGGAAGCCACCTATTCTGGTTTCCCTGATATGGCGGAATAGGTGGCAAGCAAAGAACAATGTAATATTTTGATGCTTTTAAGGTAATACATATTTTTCCTCTTTTATTTATAAAAAAACAAAAAAAACAAATAATCTTTGATAGCAAAGTAATTAATTGATATAATAATAATTTAACAAATAGTTTGAAATAAAAATAAAAATTGCGACTTCATAACGACAAAGGCAACCGATATCAATGGTATGTTGAAAATATATGAAGGTTTTAATAATTAAAATAATAAAAATTTTAAAAAACCCAAAAAATTATCATAAAATATGTTTCCTTTGTAAAGTTTTTGAGATAGCTACACAGAAGATCTAGTTAACAATCAAATGTACACGACTTGCAAATGGTGTGAAGAGAAGACACAAATGGAGCAAAGAATGAAAGAATTTCTATTAACCGAATGAGAGAAATGATACAATACAAGTGATATACTTTGTTTCACACAACTAACTCGCCACAGTAGTCAACTAATGCACATTATGAGTGTTCTAGAGAGATCTGACACACACTGGCAATCACTGGAGTTAACTTCCACCTAGTCCTAGTTAATTGGCCATGTGGTCGTCAGTTAACTAGCCAAACCAGAGTGAAATGAGGAGGAGATCACTCACACATGTGGAATGTTCCTTATTGGTGACGATCCCAATGCAAGTGCTCATTACTGGTGATGATCTCGAGGTTAGCATGCAACACTTAGTGATAAAACCAAAGTTGACATGCAACACTTCACTCAACTAGTCTAATTGAACGGTAATTGAGAGTTGATTGGAGGGTATATGGCACCCTTGTCTAGGGGAGAATATTCTCAATGAGGGGAGAATATCTTAGACTAAGGGACCCTCAACATAGTCAAATAAACATAGCAAAATAAAATGAAAGGAAAATCCTAGGTGTGTGTAATATCTCCAACACCCCCCCTGAACACTACTAGGGAGTACACATAATGAATGGGTTCCGACAATAGAGGCCATACTAGGTACCCATGAAAAATGCAACTAATGAACACTAAAATAAAGTGAGGAAAGAGGGAAAACCTCATGGGAAAAAACCAATCCTCAAAATACAATGTATCAAAAGAAGAGAAAGACAGTTGCTAGGAAATTGTGTCCTTCACTGCAAGATGATCATGTAGAGAGTGAAACCTTTGCTCAGTGAAAGTCTCAATGAAGATGTCAACAGTCTGTTCAGAGGAAGGACAAAACTGCAAGTCAATGATCCTCTCATGGACTAGATCTTTGATGTAGTGCATATGGATCTTGATATGCTTTGTCCACTGCCATTGCATTGGGTCTCTGCAAAACTTGAGAGTACTCTAGTTGTCACACCAAATGACAGTTGTTATGTGGAACTGGATGCCCAACTTTGTAAGGAAGTTATGTAGCCATAACGCGTGGATGGTAATGTTAACTACTCCTCTATACTCGGCCTCGACTAAATATAGAGCAATAACAAACTACTTCTTTCTGGGTAAATATAGAGAAATAACTAGGTAACTTCCGGTTTGTTTCTGCTTCAATCCTCATAAGGAGTCCAATCCTTGACATATTTGTAAGGGTATCTGTTCTGGATGTAGTTGACACAGTTAAGTGCCTTAGCCCAAAAATCCTGAGGAAGTGACCATGCATGCAACATGAAAGAGGCCATCTCCTTGAGAGATTTGTTCTCCCCCTCAACAACCTCGTTCTTCTATGGAGTCTATGGTACTGTGTGTTGTAACTGTATCCTAACCTCAAGAAAAAGATTCTGAACATCTATGTTGACATACTCCCCCCCGATTATTTGTATGGAGGGATTTGATCTTTCTCCTTGATTGAGTCTCAAAAAGTGCTTTGAAATATTTGAGATGCTAAAACACCTCTAACTTCTTCCTGAGAAAAAAACACCCAAGTATAGAGTGAGTAATAATAAAAAAATGTAAGCACATACCTTGCCTTACTGATGGATGGAAGCGGGAATGGACCCATGAGATCATTGTGAATCAGATCCAATGGAGATGAGGTTTTGTGAACCTTCCCTTTCTTGAACTTCTGTTAAGGATGCTTGCCAAGGAAACATCCTTCACAAACCCCTTCGGAAAAGTGGATATCAGGTAACCCAGTGACCATCCCCTTCTTGATAAGTTGTTGCATGTACCTGAAGTTCAAGTGACCAAACCTCTCGTGCCATAATCTACTACTGTCATCATCATGCATAAGTAGTATAGAGGAATTAGGTTCAATAAACTTAGTAAAAGTATATAACTGATATTTATGATTTACCTCCCTGACAACAATTTTGGAGTTATCTTGCATGTTGGAAATGGACACGGAGTCTGGTGTGAACTCTACCTTTTTTCTTGAGAATTTGTGTGTAATCTAGTACACTGAGAGCAGATTTACGGAAAGTTGAGGAACATGGAGAATGTTCTCAAATCTTCCATGATCTAGTTCCAATCTCCCTTTTACAGTGACCTCAACTGGAGATTCATCTCCCATGAGGATAAGAGGCCCCGTGCATGCAGTTACAGAATATATAATATCCTTTGTGTTTTCCATATGATGGGAAGTGCCTGAATCTACAATCCAAGTGTCAGGAGAAGAATTTACAAAAACTAATGCATGAGGATTACCTTTCTTAAGGGCTTGATCTTCTGAATTCTTCTTGATAGCCTCAAGAATGAAGTCCTCGAGATTGTTTTTCTGAATAATTTGAGCCATTTGATCAATCTTCTTCATGCAGTAACCAGACTTCTTCCCTTGCTTGTTTTTTCCACCTTTGGAATGAAAGGAATCATTGAAGGGTTTGGAGTGTCCTTCCTTCTTTGGATTTGCATGCACCTTTTCTTTTCGTTTCCTTTTGGATTTAATTTTTTGAGAGTTGTTGCCATCATGCACAACAAGTGCATGTGCCTTTGGACCCTTGATTATTCACATATAAATGTGCTTATCTTGCTTACATTTCAAAGCCTCAATAATCTATGACAATCAAGACATGGTTGAGGTTGCTCCTGTTGTGAATCTGGTACAATGAAATGTGGAGACAAATACACTAAATTCTAGTCCAAGTTTTGCCATGATAGCAAGAACTAGTTGTTTTCCCTGTTTGAATTTGTTGATACCACAGTCTTTCAATTCACGAAGGAGAGATTTAAATTTGGTGAAGAAATATTGGAGATTGTCAATTTTATTTAGATCCAATGAGTTTATTTCTACTTCAAGCAAATGGCCCCTCATTTCATCCTTATTTCCAAAGAGTCCTTCTAAGGTGGTCCAAATCTCATTTGGTGTTTTAAATGCATCAATGTGAAACCATAGGTTGGGAGAAATAGTCATGCATAGGAGACTGTCAGCCTCGTTTGTGCGATTTAGATACTTGGATTTTTCTAATGTTAAGGTGGGTTCTGCTTCTATGGCCATGACTATCTCGTACGAGCCTTTACCCTTGAGACGAGGTATAATTCTTGTCTTCCATTCGAAATAGTTATATGGCGTTAGTATGGTAGATGTGAGAAATTCCATCTTTCTTGTTTTTTTGTTTTGTCTTCGGTACCTACAAAAGAGTGTTGGTGACGATCCTTACTAGTGGCCCGTGGGCTCTGATACCATGTAGAGTTTCTGATATACCTGCAAAAAATATCTAGTTAACAATCAAACATACACAACTTGAAAATGGTGTGAAGAGAAGACAAAAATGGAGGAAAGAATAAAAGAATTTCTATCAACCAAATGAGAGAAATGATGCAATACAAGTGATATACTTTGTATCACACAAATAACTCACCATAATAGTAAACTAATGTGCATTAGGAGTGTTCTAGAGAGATCTAACATACATTGACAATCACTGGAGTCCACTGCCACCTAGTCCTAGTTAATTGGCTATGTGGTCGACAGTTAAATATCCAAACCAAAGTGAAATGAGGAGGAGATCACTCACACATGTGGAATGTGCCTTACTGGTGATTATCCCAATGCAAGTGCACATTACTGGTTATGATCTCAAGGTTACCATGCAACACTTGGTGATAAAACCAAAGTTGACATGCAACACTTCACTCAACTAGTCTAACTGAATTGTAACCGAGAGTTGACTGGAGGGTATGTGGCACCCTTGTCTAGGGGAGAATATTCTCAATGAGGGGAGAATATCTCATACTAAGGGACCCTCGACATAGCCAAATAAACATAGGAAAATAAAATGAAAGGAGAATCCTAGGTGTGTGTAATATCTCCAACATCCCTTGAGGTAGCCTTAAGTTCCCTAAATAAATGGAAGTTTTTGTGGATGTGAGCGGTGCATTGGATTAATATTTTGTTACCATTTACCATTAATTATTATCATGAAATGTCTTGTTTTTTTTCAACAAAACACATGACCATGCAACACTTTTGATGTTAATCTCACACATATTTGGATTTGATTTATTTTCTTAACAATAAATTATTTATAAAATACCAATATGTGCATTTAATTTTCTATCTATTTTTAATTTTCTATTATTTCTTTTTAAGTAATGTGATAGGCATATGGAATTTCCACTAAATAGGAAGAGTCATCTGAAAGTGATACTTTATCAGTAAAACAGTATTTGCGAGATCAACCATCAACTCCTAAGAATGATTCAGGGAATAAAGTTTGTGAAGATATAAATTTTCCATTAACAAAGGCATCTCATGAAGATGTATATAATTGGAGGAAGTACTAAAAAAAAGTTAGTTGAAAAAAGTAAATATATTCATCATTCTTACAAATGTGCACACTGAGATTGTGAAATGAAAAAGAGAACATTATTCTTCCCTAATGGACTAATAGCTAAGATTGAATATGACATAGATCTTCATCGTCATCCTAAACCTCAGCAAGCTCATACAATGACAATTGATGTTACCCTTGAAAGTCTTGATAAAGGAGAAAGGTATGAACATTTTAATGCTACAAGAAAAAACAAAGGTATTTTTAATGTGTTTATATATATATATATATATATATATATATATATATATATGATTTTAATGTCACGACCAAGCCAAACATCAAATTGATGTATGAGACACCCTTGTTTGTGGGACAAGGGACCCACTCTACCCAACGATTTGACTGGTAAATTATATGGAAGTATACATACCCTACCCCCTCTAGATTTGAACATGTGATATGGATTATGCTAAGAATGAAACGAGACAGAAGAAAAAATATAGAAAATAATACATAAATACAGTGAAACTCAATTTCTATTAATGAATTAGATAGAAAAAAACTATAGAACACCAACTGGAAGAATGGGGTAGCTTATCTATGAAGAGAAAGAGATGTTGGCTATGCTTAATTTGCAACAAGCTTTACATCACACTCCATTTCCTTCTTAAAGGGCCTCCTTCACCTCAATTATATTATATACGAGAGAGTGAGAGGAGAACAATTCCCATGTTGCATGTGGGATAAATTGGACAAAGTTTATAAAATTGCATAGGCATGTAAAATAGTAGGACTTCTCAAGCAGTCACCCATCCCAATACTAATCTATCATGAGCATGCTTAGCTGCATAAGTCTAATGGGATCTGATGTATTAACCCTATGTTGTAGGCATGTACATAAAACCACTAGGAAATCATTACATGACGTTTGTAACTAACAATGAAGATGGTGTTATATTCCATTCCCCATTAAAAGGGTGACTATCATGGTTTATTAAAGCCATAGGCTCGAAATGTTGATTCAATGGAAAAGGTGGATGGCCACCAAGATCCACCTGGATCATTCCTCCCCCCTTAGGAAGCAATGGTCCCCATTGCATCAAGTTCCCTCGGGAGATGGGGAAACTTCTACTGAATCTAAATCTTGGTGAGTCACTTTCCTTGTTGAAGTAGATGTCCTTCTTGTACTTTTCTTGTGGAAGGATGTCATGAACCTGTTGGAGGTGTTGGATCCATTCAAAATATATGGCTATATGATATGCCTTCGTCTGAGTGTGGGAGGACCCTATCGGTGAAGTTGCATCAAGAAGAGCTATATCAATGGGGGCTACCGGTGGGAACTCCAAGCACACCTGAAAAGGGTCATGGCCAATAGATCTATGCTGAACATATGGAAGAATATCAATTTATTTGTGCTCCTCTGCAATCTTGTCGAACTGCTTCTGTTGGATAGAAGCGTCATGGGTTGAGGCTGTGGTGGTCTTACTGTCCTTCTGTTCACCTTATGACCATATCTTGAAAAGGATAAACTTTGTGGTGTGATATATTAATTTGCGACACTATTTTGTCAAGATAGTAGTCAAAACTACCTCTGGTACCCTGTAGATTTGACCTCCTAGAGTAATAATGACACTACGGGGTCGAGACTCATAGATAGGATGACATTTCCACATATATGGTTGTCCTAAAAGAACATCACATACTTGAAGTGGGGAAACATCACACTCTACCTCATCCTTGAAGGGCTTGATGCCATAGGACATGTAACACTACTGGATGACGAATGTCTCGTCCCTGTCTCAACCATCTGATGGTGTATGATTGGGGTTGTGGCACCATTGGAAGCTTCAATCTCTTGAAAACATCGACTGATGTCAGGTTCTTTTGAATCCTACTGTCAACACTGAAATGCAGTGGAGTCCCATTTGCCCACATCTATGAGTGGAAGAGGCACTCCCCCTCCTCAAGATCCTCTGGTTCTTCTGGTTGTATTGTTGTGGCTACGATGGTAGTAGTGGGTTCTACATTGATGATCTGTTTCCCTTTATTGTTATTTGAAATAGTGTCCATGCCAGGTTTTGATTATTTTTCTTTGATCTTGGCCACCAATGACTGTTTCGAGCGACATTCATCATTGTTTTTCCAAGGGTTGTTGTGGAACTCAAACCACTTTCCAGTGTCTTTCTTAGACTTCCTGTTACCCTTCTTTTCCTGCATCTTGGACTGACTTTCTTGAGGTTGGCCTTCTTTTCTTTCTCCTTTGTTTTGTGAGTTAGGGTTGCCTTTTACATGCTTCTGTTGTAGCATATTTTCAAACCCGAACTCCCACATACTCTGCTTCTTGAGTTTATGCTCAATTTTGACTGCATATCGATAAGAAAATCCCAATGGGGATATGTCCAAGAAATCAATCTATGTTTGGATGTACTTGCATAGACCACTGCGGTAATTCAAAACTAGGTACCACTCGGAGTCTTTGATACCCAACATTGAGCACAAGGTATGAAACATGTTGGTGTACTCTGACACCGTCTGGTCTCTTTTCTAACCTAGAATTGTCCATCTCATGTATTAGTCATCATAGTTTTTGACAGGGTATAACTCCTCCTTTAGGGAATCTAGAACGGTCACCCAATTAGGTTCTCTCTCGAATGGTGTAGATTCATCCGTGGTGTACCTCTCCCAATAACCTTCCCACCAAGATTTGACATGGGGAAGGGATTTAAGGAGCATGAAGGTGATATTTTCACTCTCGATTTTTTTTTGGAGAGAGTAATAACCTTCTAGAAGATTCAACCATTTTTCTAGAGCATATGCATCTATCTGGCCTTCAAATAACAGGATATCAAAATTTACTTGTACCTTGAAGGGCGTTGCACCTCTGAAATGGTTGTTTGTCAAAGATGCCTCAACCACCATCGATAATCGTTGCAGGATCTGAGTGAAGTTGTCCATCATTTCATTCCTCTATTGCGTAAGGGATTCCTCAAGCAACGTCTTGAAAGGATCTCCTACTCTGCCATCTCTCTTTTCTTCCGCCATGGGAGGTCGCTTGGGTTGGAGAGAGAGGTTGTCCTTAAGAAAAAATAGTTCAAGACCCAACTCTATATACCCTGACCTCATTGGGGACATGCACTGAGAAATGACAAGGAGAAGACTCCTCTGATATAACTAATCCAGATTATGCTGAGAATGAAATGAGACAAAAGAAAAAATATAGAAAAGAACACAAAAATTCCCATGATGCATGTGGGATAAATTGGACTATATTTATAAAATTCCATGGGCATGTAAAATGCTAGAACTTCCTAGGAAGTCACTCATCCCAGTACTACTCTAGCATGAGCGCACTTAACTACAGAGTTCTAATGAGATCTGATGCATTAACACTATGTTGTAGGCATGTACATAAAACCACTAGGAAATCATTACATGATGTTTGTAACTAACAAATGAAGATGACATTATATTCCATTCCCCGTCAAAAGGGTGAATATAATGGTTTATCAAAACCATAGGCTCAAAATGTTGATTTAGTGGAAAAGGTGGATGGCCACCGAGATCCACTTGGATCAACGTGTGATCTCTTAGGAAGAAACACATGTTCTTAATCACTAGGCCCAATCTCTCTTTCTTTCTCACACACATATAGGAACTTCAAATATTTTAATAGATTTGACAATGTAATTAAGTTTTATATGTGTATGTGTGTGCGCTCTCTCTCCCTCTCTCTCTATGTGTGTGTGTGTGTGTGTGTGTAAAGTTCATTATGGACTCTCATTATTGTTGAATTGAATCATTAGATACATCATCAACAATAGAAGGGAAAACCTGCAATCAATGATCCAATCCAATTGTTGATCTCGAGGACTCAATGTCAATGTCAAGGTGGTTTTTTAAGCGCCTTTTAAGGTTCTTTGATATTTTATCTCATCGAATGATTTTCAAATTGTAGGAGTATACTTGAAATACATGAGGCACATGTTGTATAAACAATTAGTGAATGAAAGAATCAATATCTTTTGTTAAGCTTCAATTTAATTTAAATGTGTTTTCATTTTTGAAATGTTTATATTGTTGGAGTTTCTTAATATGAAAGAATTAAAAAGTAGGAAATATTTAATGAGAAATAAAGTAGGTATGTGAAAATGTTTTTTAACCTACTTTTAACATTTTTAATTGGTCATAGGCTAAATGTTGTAGGTTTTGGTCTTTTTCTGGGCATATTTCTTGGCGATATTTGCTCAAAATCCGGTGAGAAATTGTTGGATTTTCAGATCTGAGTAGTTATTTCTCTATAATTCAGGTGCTCCAGGGGTTTTTCAACATGCTGAATCCATTTCTACATTCAAAAATGCAATTTAAACAACATAAAATTGTTGGTTATTTGTCTATAATTCAAGTGGTCTAGAGGTTTTTCAACATACCGAATCCATTTCTTTATTTAAAAATGCAATTTAAACAACACAAAATTGTGATTTAATACAGATTTATGTACGAAAAAACCAAAACATATAACACTTAAGCAAGTACCTTTTCATTGTAAAAAAATGTTACAATTTTTTTCCTTAACACTAATTAATAATAATGATAATAATTAATAATAATGATAATAGAACAAATAACATAATGCAAATTAACTACTGATTAACAACATCCCTTCTCTATCTACTAAGTCTATAAGTCTATATTTCAACGATCTCAAAGCATATAACCCAACGAATAGCATATCATATGGGAAATGAACCATTGAATTTAGTTGGCATAGAGTAACTTACGACATATCTAACTTCCTCCTCCTCACCTCCATTACGTATATTTCTTTTTGCTACTGATTAAGGATATAATTTCATTTACAACTAACTTAATTTTTCTGTATTTTACATAATCGGCGGTGCCTAGTACGCCCTCAAAATTGACAAAAATTGGATAATCTATTAATCATCACGAAAGCAACTATCAAACTTGTTGACAAGGGAAGAATCAAATAGGACTTTCAATGATATATGGGAGATTAGGGTTCGATGGCATTTGTCTCTTGGATTTCAATAAACTATTTACCAAAATAGTGTAGCTGTGTCATATTTGTTAGATAATAACTTTAATACAGTGCAAAATAGGTATAATTTTACTTCTCAAATGTGAGAGGCATTCATTCACACACAGATTAAAGGCTACATATATATCAAAGTTTATGATATTAAAGATTTAAAAACCGTAAGAGGGAAAATAAAGCTAGTTTACTACTACATATATCAAAGTTTATGATATTAATGATAAAAAAACTGTAAGAGGGAAAATAAAGCTAGTTTACTGGGAAAATAAACCCAATTTACTATTGGAAATAAAAATGGTATGAAATTAAGTTGATATAAATTGTAATATTAAATTAAGTTGAAATTAAGAAATTAAAGACAAAGATTCACTTGAATTCTAAATCACAAACTAATAAAATTATAATCACAAAAGAAAATGTTACATTGTTCCAACTTCCAACTATAAAGGGTCAAATGGTCACTTCTCCAATTTCTCTGGGGCTCAGGTGCCTTAGAATCCACAACAAAAGGTCATCTGAACTCAAAATTTCAAGTTGATCAAGTCAAAACCCAAACACTAAGGCATTGTCCTAGAATTTCAAGTATATTGATTTCATGGTATGAGATCGTGATTAAAAAGAGAATTAAAAGAAAAGGCTAACATGACCTCCAAATCACTAGCTAATAAAACTAGAATCATAAAGCAAAATGATACATGATTCCAACATGTACAACAATAAAGAGCCAAATGGTCACAATCTAAACCAAGAGGTCATATAAGTCCCACTTCTCCAATTTTTGTTGGGCCTGGGTGCCTACAAATCAACAACAAAACACCACTTGAACTCGAAATTCAAAGTTGATCAAGTCAAAACCCAAAGACTTGGGTAGTTTCATGGATTCCCAAGTACTTTGATTTCATTATATTGCATAGATTTCACTGTTTCTAAAGTCGATAATTTTCAACTAAGTTGTTTATTGTATTGCTCTTTAGTATAGTGCATCGATTTTAGTGTTTATACAGTTGATAAATTTGATTGTTTTATTTCATGCATTGATTTCATTGTTTGGATAGTGGATAAGGCTACATGAAAAGCATTTTCTCACTATTTTGAAATGATTGATTAGATAGAATTGAGGGGAAATCACTATGCTGAGTAAAGAAATTTAGTAGTAAGACAACAAATAATTAATCAATTAGATGGTTTGAGATCCTAATCATAGAAAAATAATTAAAAGAAAAGGCTCTCTTGAGCTTCAAATCATATGTTGATAGAACTAGAATCATGAAGCAAAAGGTCACATGATCCCAACATTTGCAATTGCAAAGGCCCAAATGGTGAGAATCTGAACTAAAAGGTCATGTAAGTCCCACTTTTTCACCTTTTGTTAGGCTTGGATTCCTAAGGATCCACAAAAAAAAGTCAGATGAACTTGAAATTCCAAGTTGATCAAGTTAAATCCTAAAGCCTGTGGCAATGTCTTGGAATCCCACATACATCGATTTCATTATATTGCATAGTTTTCAATGTTCATAATGTCGATAATTTTCGATTAAGATGTTTGTTTTATTGATCTTGGTATAGTGCATTGATTTCAGTGTTTGTATAGTGGATAAAGACTACATGAAAAATATTTTTCTCGCTATTTTGAAAAAATGAATTATAGGGAAATCATTACACTTAGTAAAGGAGTATAGTAGTAATGTAATGAATAACTAATCAATTAGATGATTTGAGATCATCATTACAGGTAAAAAAAATCCAAAATGAACTCCAAATCACATGTTGATATAATTGGAATCATGAATCAAAAGGTCACATCTTTCCAATATTTCCAGTTGTAGAGCAATAGATGGTGAGAATCCAAACTAGGAGATCATCTAACCCACTTTTTCAGCTTCCACTAGGCCTGGGTACCTAAGAATACACAACAAAAGGTTAGATGAACTCGAAATCTAAAGCTAATCAAGTCAAAACCCAAAGGATGGGGTAATTTCCCAAAATCCCAAGTACAACCTTGGGTTCTAGAGTTCTCAATATCTAAAAATTCATTAGTTTGTATAAGTATTCTTTATGTTGGACACATTTTTTTGATTTCTTGAGTGGCGTCCTTCTTGAGGTTTCATGAAGTCACGAGGATTGATGTTGGAGAAAACAACTATTAAAATTGGAAAGAAAAAGAGACATGTATGAATTGTGTTGCAATATCTCGAGTTAAAGGTTTGAATGGTCTTTGATTTCAATGTCCTTTATCATATAATTATTATGAAAAGGTTTTTGGAAACAATTCATAAGGAAATATGGAAAATCTAGTAGGTGTGACTATAAGAAACATTGAAAAAGATAGATTAAGAGGATCAGTGTGTAATATATCTATTATTTATATATGCATCATGTTATTGCCCGATTTAGCGATCTCGATAAGGTACTCTTGAGGAACTAAGGTGGTACCACACATGTTAAGTTCTCACTATCACCTCGACACAAATCCCCACTCTTCAATCCAACTCCTACTAAAGGCTATGGGAGGCTTCCCAAATCCAAACACAAACACCTTCACCAAAGATAACTAGATCAGTGCCTAGTGTTGTTGTCTAGGGTGAAGGTAGGATTTAATTATGTAATTATTGATATGAAATAATAAAATAAAATATGGAAAAAACACAACCCAACAACTAGAAAGACACTCAAACTTCAAGAAATGAGTCTTGAAATAGAACAAAGTTGAGTGTTAGATTCCCTCACGAGTTATATGATGAATACCTTGATCTGGATCTTGGTAGAAGGTTATAAATGGACCACAGTATCATCTTCCTGCACTTTCAAACCTGCAAAAATGATAAAAAAACATAGAAAAACAACAAGCTAAAGGTTCCTTAATGAACACCCACAAATATAGGGTACCTCCCAAGAGGTAACACATCCTATTACTTTCTTAGTATTCATCTTCTTCATCATTGAACATTATTACTTCATTGCTATTCACTTGATTCCTTGTATACCTTTTGAAGTGACATTCTTAATAGTACTATATAGTTTATATAGATTATCTTGATAATATTAAAAATATCAGCACGTTTAAATTTAAGGAGAATATGTCTCTGGATGGGGTGCCACTTGGAAAGAAAGCAGACAATCATGCTTTCATAGACTATCACCACCCTCCTCCATTTCTCCCTCCCAATGCTAAACATTACTGCAGATGAGATGGGTGGGAATCTAAACTGTATGGGTAAGTTATTATGCAGGCCTGGCATGGCATCGACTTACATTTGCACTTGTACTCAGAAGTTGAGTGTGGTCAACTCAAGCTCAATGACATTTACCATGGCCGAAACTGGAATTATTACATTGTTTATGCTCAATGCAAGCTCCTCTCATCCCACTCTGATTTTGTTCATAGCTCCTTTGTCCCTCCCAAAGACGCTCATGGCTTCTTGAACTCTGCTTTCATTTCCTCCCCTGGCTGATATTCTAATCCAGGTGGATATCGGGGGCCACCCACCTTTTCCAAATGGCTCAAAACAGTTTTCTGGCCATTTTGGCAATTTACTATTTTTAGCAGGTTTTCACTTCCGGGGCCATTTTGAGGGCCTAAAT
>ML806711.1:407548-429284 GCA_009831015.1 Picea engelmannii
ATCCAGGTGGATATCGGGGGCCACCCACCTTTTCCAAATGGCTCAAAACAATTTTCTGGCCATTTTGGCAATTTACTATTTTTAGCAGGTTTTCACTTCCGGGGCCATTTTGAGGGCCTAAATGAATGTTTTTCGAGATAGAGGTTCTCAATGATAGCCAAAGGCATGATTGACTCCCCAAAATGAATCTCCTCGACGATACCTTTCCAACGAGCTATCACATGCCTAAAACGGAGATCGTATGCAAAAGTTACGACCCCGGGAAGTTGATGCACCAACTTACCCAAACGGGGTCCACACGACTTTTGGCGCTTCATCTCCTAGGGTTAGGTTTTTGGATGTCTAGGACTTTTGGCATTCCCGTCTATTGTAAAAAGGCCTTCCGAGCCTCATTGTAATCATGTTCTTGCGAATGCGAGTAGCCGTCACATCTCTTCTTAGAGATAAGCTGCCACCATTCTAGCGAGTCTTTCACTCTGTGTTTTTACAGTCTCTGTACATTTTTTTCATTAATAGAAATCATGTATTACTGTATATCTATGTTTATGGTTGCATCTCTGATACATTTCTGTTATATTATTGAATATCTGCTATATCTCTGTGCATTTCTTTATTATATCTCCGCTCTCATTTCGTGCCGAAAATAATCCGGATCATCTTCTTAGCACCCTCACTGCCACCATGCCGAGAGAGAGAGACAAGCCAAAATGTGGACCAACCTACTACATCTTCTTATCCATACGCACTTTCCCTACTCCCTCACTTGCTTTGTCTCATCACCCTGCTCCTCTTGTATTCGCGCCTCCCTCCACTGCTCAGAATTGGGATGAAAATTATTGGGGCTCAATCTTCATGGAGTTGGAATTCCCTTCGGCTCAGCCACAACCTATTACGACCTCCATGATGGTCACCCTTGTGAATGCTCATAATATATTAGCCCCTTCCACTCAAGTAGGTGAAAATTCTCCTTCCCAGGAGCCAAAGGAGAACTAGAGTTTCCTTGTTCTTGGAGCGGTGGCTCCCATGTTATTCGAATAAGAGGTTATGGAAAAAATTGGTCTAAATACAATGGTTACACAGTCCAAGGAAGCGGTGTCTGATTTGATTCCACAAAAGGGCTTCTGTGAGGAGTAATTGCACCTCATTTTCGAATTGTGTTGGGACATTGAAGACTGGATTCATCACCAGGAAATCCTCAATCACCAGCTGGATACATTCTTCGACTCTTTCTCAAGCGAGCCTATGAAAATAAGACGCCCAACCTATTGTCAACCATTCTCCTTCACTCCAACTCCACCACATTCTTCGCTAGACGATGGTGGACAAGGTTCATATAGTGTATTCCACTCTCCAATTTGTTTTTCAATTTGTTAAATGTTAGAAACAACACAATCTTGACTTCAAGCCTCCTTGCATTATCTTTTGTTTATCTTAGCTATGGAAATTAGCATGGTTATGGACATCTTTTCAAATCCTGGGTCTGGTTTCGATTTCCATTTTTTGGTAGAACAGGCTATAGGATCTTCCATATGTCTATGTTTTATGAACCTTAGAGGTAATACAATTTTTATTTACAAAAAAAAAATTAAAGAGAATATGTGGTGTGATAAAGAATTTAAAGATAAAAGAAAATTAACATACCACAAGGAGGTGGTCAACCCTAAATTAGAAGATTAAAAGTACCTCTTAGTTTTTACAAGTGCGAAGAAGAAAATCAACATTGCTAAAATAAGAACAAACTTTCACGAGTTAAATAGAGAAACTAGGCGTTGGACAATTCCCAAAACATCGTGGGGCGAAAGAATCTATCATATTTGTGACACTAAGAAGGTTGAAGATGAAAAAAAAATTCTCTTAGAATTCCCTACCTATACCCAAATTAGATCCCAATTTAAAAATATTTTCCACGATATAGTCCTTCCTAACCTCCTAAGTCATCAAAACGTTGGTGATCTTGGAACACTTCTCTCAATATGTTTTGAGCATAAAAATACATTTTTAAAGAAATTGAAGTAATATCTTGCCTTCTTAGGGTCTGATAGACCAATTCTGATCCTGGTGGATGTTAATCTTCATCATCAGTAAATTTCAAATGTTGAAATTCATCTAAAACATATAGTAACATATATATAAGGATGATCATCTAAATTTTGGCACAATTCTTCTCGATTGTAACTAGTTTAGATCCATCTCAACTCTTGATCTATCAAACATAGAGTCATTTTTTACTATGACTCTCCTGAATTTAGATTTAATTTTTATTTTCAAAGAAATATTATGCATTCTTTCCTTATGGAGATTTGTGAGTAGGCCAGCAAAGTATAGTGGGAGCTTAACCATCTAATGGAACACGTTCCATTAGAGCATTAGGTGCCAGCTCCCTATACAAAAATCAGAGAGACCCCACCTTAACCATAACAAGATGGACATGAAAGAGTTCAAAGTAGAGCAAATAATGGGGGCAAGACTTGAAGTAGGCATTCTAATAACAGAGGTCTCATGCATGATGATAACTGGGGAGGTGCACCAAGCATACAATCAACATCTGGAAGGCCAAAAGTATGGAATTTTGATGGTTGACCCCCTTCTCAAGCGTGGGGAGGAAATGTTCGAGAACAAGTGGGATGAGGTGTGAATATGTGCATAGGTAAGGTGGAAGGGTGAAGTGGGGAGTAAATCTTCAAGATCAAGCAGGATGAGGTGTGAATATGTGTAGAGGGAAGGCGGAAGGGTGAGGTATTGAACCACCTCCACTTCCCAAATGATTAATTTACATTTGTAGTACAGTTAGTGACCTAGACAAAGGAAGCTCCAATGGAATCTCCCTTCCTTAGAGATAGAGAAGAAGTGGCCACTGAGAGGGAGAAATGGATAAAACCCAGCCTCTGTCATCCCATAGAAAACATTATTTGGCTAAGAACCAAGTCTCACACAGAGAAGACATCGGGACAACACTAGGACCACAACCTGAGGGGAACAAAGTAACCTAGCCTAGCAACCATACTTAAAACCAAAGAGCACACCTTCAACCATAATCCACCCAGATCATCTCTAAGATTATATATGCAAAAAAATTTACCATTATTACTAGAAGAGTGTTGAAGAGTGTTGCATAGTTGCAAGCTCCTACCATCGCTCCTCACTAATGTCATTAACCACAAACTAGACTTGCATGCTCTAGAATAAGAACCCTTTATCCTTACACACAACCTCTTCAAAGTCACATATGATAGCATGAAACCACCTATACTTACCACCCACTGCCTTGACAACCTAAAAGGACCAACGAGACACCTATCTAATGATGCTCCCATCACTTAACACTTTCTTATAGGTTATGGTCAATCACCATATCCATTAAATCATTCTAAGCATATAATTTTCTTTGAACAAACCAAAAATTTGGACTTACTGCTACATTACTCATACCGTATCATTCGAGAAGTCCTAGAAAGTGAAAAACACGCCAATAAATTTAATCGTGAAGATGGCTACACACTTAGTTAGTCTTGAAAACCCTTTATTCATTGCCTTGATCATTGATCTTTCGTTTTAATCTAATTAATTTTCTAAGAATGATCTCTAGTTTCTTTCTCATATAACCCCCATTTTCTTAACTTGAATTCTTAATTTCATCTTTATATTTGCTCTTAATTTTTCACATAATCATTGGCCATATCTCTTTAATCCTCTTTTATACTTATATGAATATCCCTATTTCTTGTTTTTTCCTCTCTATCATTATTCATTTACTTGGTATCCTTTGAATATTTCCCCATGCTCTTTTAACTCAATTTAATTTAATATATAATTTATTATTTCCCCCTTTGTCATTTCTAATTTATTATTTATCCAATCTATCAATGTTTCTTCAATGACTTTATTGAGAGATTTGAAAAGATAATAAATTAAATTAGTGACTGGATGCTCTATTTTTAGCTTTGACTAATTTTAATCTTTATACTTCATTTCAATGATCAACTTAATATTTAATAATCGTTTCTCTAACGTCCTCAACTACCTTTATTGGGGGTGAGGGGGTCTGCAGCTAGGGTTTCTCGGGCCGCAGACCCCTTGTTTTTACTATTCCCTTCAGATGGCCAAGTGTGGATTTCTCTGCAGCCTCCTTTGACCTGAAGCCATCTTCTCCTCGACGTTTTCTCCTCATTCGGAGTCTACCTTTCATGTTTTTTCTTTCGGGGAGGTCTCCTTTCTTCCCATTCTTTGATCTTGGTGCGTGGATTGGGCTTCTTTCTGGATGGTGGCAGCGACCCATCGTTTCCTGGTGTTTCAGTTTCATCACCTTGGTTCTCTCGCTTTTCTCAGTTTGAGTCCTTTGGACAGATATGTTCTTCCTTTGAGTGGACTTCGGTGCTTGTAACCTCCATTTGCTTGGTCACTCTTCCATTGGAGTTTGCTCTGGGAGCAGATATGTTTTTCTTTTGGATTCGAGCTACAGTCATGCTTATGGGTGCATTTGCGGGGGTGTTTCCTGGTCATTTTTTCTCACATATGTGTATTTATCAGAGAGGTCTCTACTTTATTTCGCTCCTTACTTTTGGTTCCTCTCTCTGGTTCATGCGGATCGAGCTCTCCTTTATGGTTGAGGTGATTTTTTCTGATGGTGGTCGTGTTTGTTGGTGCGGTTCTACTGGAGATATAGTATTCTCTCCTCATATCTATCATTGACCCATCTTATGTTCTCTTGACGTTTCTGGCAATCTTTCCATCAGTTTTCTTTGTGGGTGGCCTCTCCTTTGGCAGGTTATCATGATGCTTCTTTGTTCTCCCTTTTATGTTTCAGGTTCATTCAGGGTCAGATGCATACCCTCTTCTCTGTGGGTTTGGATGCAATTGTTTTGGTGTCGAATTTCAGATCCTTTGTAGTTGGGGTTTGGAGTTTTGGATCCTCTCTTTTTAGAGAAATATGTATGCCGCTCTAATCTGGTCCATACTGCATTTGGATTTTCTTTTGGGTTCATCTTGATGCCCGCTCTCAACAGGTTTTGGGGGTCTGTACTCATCAATATGAAGTTCCTCTCTCTGTTTTTGTTGGTATGTTCAGGGTTTTATGTATGCCCAGATGATGAGGGAGCTTCATACCACTCTGACCTGGTCCATCTAGTCACCAGTGTTGGTTTGTTCGAGGTTTTATGTATGCCTATTTGATGTCAGAGCTTCATACTGCTATGACCTAGTTCATATTGTCTCCATGGGCTTTTGCTTGGGAGTGCTCTTCCGACGTGCTTCTCTGTGGTGGAATTCCATGCAATTCTTTGGACATATATTATTTTTTTCAGTAATGTTTTCAGCTCTTTTTTTTTTATACTTTGTTGTGACTTACAAATTACTCATAAATTACACAAACAATAAAATGAAGATTAATGACAAATGTCTCATAAAATAAAATAAAAATAAAGATACAAATTTGTCTCATAAAATATCGTATAATAAGATTTTATCATTGGTCATCACCATTATTTATTACATCATTTTACAAATGTCTCATAAATAATGATTTGTCATTAATAATTATTTGTATCATCATCATGTTAGAAGTCAATTTTGTAAATGAGTTGAGTCCTCTGTAAACAATCAAATTATTTGATAGAAAACGAACACTTGTGAACACATGATTCACCCTGCATTCTCCTCCAATATATCCTCATTGAGTCGAAGTAAAACCATGTTTTCCTTACTTCATCTTTAATTGCTAATGTAGTCCTAAGATGAGCACAAATCACAAATCTTCGAGTAAATGTTCCCAAAATAGGTATAATTTTGCTTCTCAAATGTGAGAGGCATTCATTCACACATATATTAAAGTTCACACATATATTAAAGGCTATATATATCATATCAATGATTAAAAAATTAAAAGGAGGGAAAATAAAGACAATTTATTATTGGAAAAAATGGTATGAAATTAAGTGCTTATAAAAAAAAATTAAAGACAAAGATTCACATGAATTCTAAATCACAAACTAATAAAATTAGAATAAAAAAAATGTTACATGGTTCCAACATCTCCAACTATAAAGGGACAAATGACCAGAATCTAAACCAAGAGGTTGTATAAGTTTCACTTCTCCATTTTTTGTTGGGCTCAGGTGCCTTAGAATCGACAACAAAAGGTCATCTGAACTCAAAATTTCAAGTTGATCAAGTCAAAACTGAAACACTAAGACATTGTCCCGGAATCCCAAGTATATTGATTTCATGGTATGAGATCATGATTAAAAAAAGAATTGAAGGCAAAGGATGACATGACCTCCAAATCACAAGCTAATAAAACAAGAATCAAAAAGAAAAATGATACATGATTCCAACATCTACAACAATAATGGGCTAAATGGTAAGAATCTAAACCAAGAGGTCATACAAGTCCCACTTATCCAACTTTTGTTGGTCCTAGCCTCCTAGGTGTCTACAAATCAACAACAAAAGTACACTTGAACTCGAAATTACAAGTTGATCAAGTCAAAACCCAAATATTGGGGTAGTTTCCTGGATTCCCAAGTACATTGATTTCATTATATTGCATATATTTCACTGTTTGTAAAGCCGATAATTTTCAACTAAGTTGTTTATTGCATTAATATTTAGTATAGTGCATTGATTTTAGTGTTTATACAGTTGATAAATTTGATTATTTTATTTCATGCATTGATTTCGTTGTTTGGATAATGGATAAGGCTACATGAAAAACATTTTCTCACTATTTTGAAATGATTGATTAGATAAAATTGTAGGGAAATCACTATTCTTAGTAAAGAAATTTAGTAGTAAGACAACAAATAATTAATCAATTAAATGGTTTGAGATCCTAATCATAGAAAAATAATTAAAAGAAAATCCTCTCTTGAGCTTCAAATCATAAGTTGATAGAACTAGAATCATGAAGCAAAAGGTCACATGATACCAACATTTGCAATTGCAAAGGCCGAAAATGGTGAGAATATGAACTAAAAGGTCATGTAAGTCCCACTTTTGCACCTTTTGTTTGGCTTGGATTCCTAAGAATCCACAAAAAAAGTCATATGAACTTGAAATTCCAAGTTGATCATGTTAAATCCTAAAGCCTGTGGCAGTGTCTTGGAATCCCACATACATCGATTTCATTATTTTGCATAGTTTTCAATGTTCATAATGTCGATAATTTTCGATTAAGTTGTTTGTTTTATTCATCTTGGTATAGTGCATCAATTTCAGTGTTTGTATAGTGGATAAATTTGATTATTTTGTTTTGTTTGTTGATTTCAGTGTTTGTATAGTGGATAAAGACTACATGAAAAATATTTTTCTCACTATTTTGAAAAAATGAATTATAGGGAAATCATTACACCTAGTAAAGGAGTATAGTAGTAAGGTAATGAATAACTAATCAATTAGATGATTTGAGATCATCATTACAGGTAAAAAAAATCCAAAATGAACTCCAAATCACATGTTGATACAATTGGAATCATGAATCAAAAGGTCACATCTTTCCAATATTTACAATTGTAGAGCCTTAGATGGTGAGAATCCAAACTAGGAGGTCATCTAACCCACTTTTCCAACTTCTAGTAGGCCTGGTTACCTAAGAATACACAACAAAAGGTCAGATGAATTCGAAATCTAAAGCTAATCAAGTCAAAACCCAAAGGATGGGGTAATTTTGCAAAATCCCAAGTACAACCTTGGGTTCTAGAGTTCTCAAAATCTAAAACTTCCTCAGTTTGTAAAAGTATTCTTTATGTTGGACACATTTTTTTGATTTCATGAGTGGCATCCTTCTTGAGGCTTCATGAAGTCATGAGGATTGATGTTGGAGAAAACAACTATTAATATTGGAAAGAAAGAGAGACATGTATGACTTTTGTTGCAATATCTCGAGTTAAAGGTTTGAATGGTCTTTGATTTCAATGTCCTTTATCATATAATTATTATGAAAATATTTTTGGAAATGATTGATATGAAAATATGGAAAAGCTAGTAGGTGTGACTATAAGAAACACTAAAAAACATAGATTAAGAAGATCATTGTGAAATATATCTATTATTTCTATATGCATAATGTTATTGCCCGATTTAGCGATCTCAACAAGGTAATCTCGAGGAACTAAGGTGGTACCACATAGGTTAAGTGCCCACTATCACCTCGACACAAATCCCCACTCTTCAATCCAACTCCTACTAAAGGCTATGGGAGGCTTCCCTAATCCAAACACAAACAACTTCACCAAAGATAACTAGACCAATGCCTAGTGTTAATGTCTAGGGTGAAGGTACGAGTTAATTATGTAATTATTGATCTGAAATAATAAAATAATCTACGGTAAAAACACAAACCAACAACTAGAAAGACACTCAAACTTCGGGAAATGAGTCTTGAAATAGAACAAAGTTGAGTGTTAGATACCCTCACGAGTTATAATATGAATACCTTGATCTGGATCTTGGTAAAAGGATATAAATGGACCACCGTATCGTCTTCCTGCACTTTCAAACCTGCAAAAATGATAAAAAAACATAGAAAACCAACAAGCTAAAGGTTCCTTAATGACCACCCACAAATATAGGGTACCTGCCAAGAGGTAACACATCCTATTACTTTCTTAGTATTCATCTTCTTCATCACTGAACATTATTACTTCATTTTTATTCACCTTATCCTTGTATACCATTTGAAGTGACATTCTTAATAGTAATATATAGTTTATATAGATTATACTGATAATATTAAAAATATCATCATGTTTAAATTTAAGGAGAATATGTCTCTGGATGGGGTGCCACTTGGAGAGCATGCGAACAATCATGCTTTTGTAGACTGTCACCACCCTCCTTCATTTCTCCCTCCCGATGTTGAACATTAGTGCAGATGAGCTAGGTGGGAATCTAAACCGTATGGGTAAGTTATTATGCAGGTTTGGCATGGCGTCGATTTACATTTGCACTTGTACTTGGACATTGAGTGTTGTCAAATCAAGCTCAATGAAATTTACCATGGTGGAAACTAGAATTATTATAATGTTTATGCTCGATGCAAGATCCTCTCATCCCATTCTGATTTTGTTCACAGCTCCTTCGTCGCTCCCAAAGACGCTCATGGCTTCTTGCACTATGGTTTCATTTCCTCCCCCGCCTGATCTCCTTAGCACCCTCATTTCCACCATACCGAGAGAGAGAGAGAGACAAGCCAAAATGTGGACCAACCAACTACATCTTCTTATCCATACACACGTTCCCTACTCCTTCACTTGCTTCGTCTCATCACCCTGCTCCTCTTGTAGTCGTGTCTCCCTCCATTGCTCAGAATTGCGATGAAAATTATTGAGGATCGATCTTCATGGAGTTGGAATTCCCTTCGGCTCAACCACAACCTATTACTACCTCCATGATGGTCACCCCTATGAATTCCCATAATATATTAGCCCCTTCCACTCAAGTAGGTGATAATTCTCCTTCCCAGGACCCAAAGGAGAACTAGAGCTGCCTTGTTCTTGAGAAGGTGGCTTCCATGTTATTCAAAGAAGAGGTTATGGAAAACGTTGGTATAAATACGATGGTTACACAGTCCAAGGAAGCGGTGTCTGAGTTGATTCCACAATAGGGCTTCTGTGAGGAGTAATTGCACCTCATTTTCGAATTGTGTAAGGACATTGAAGACCGGATTCATCACCAGGAAATCCTCAGTCACTAGTTGGATATGTTCTTCGACTCTTTCTCAAGCAAGCCTATGAAAATAAGATTCCCAACCTATTGTCAACCATTCTCCTTCACTCCAAATCCACCACATTCTTTTCTAGACGATGGTGGACAAGGTTCATATAGTGTATGACACTCTCCAATTTTTTTTCAATTTGTTAAATGTTAGAAACAACACAATCTTGACTTCATGCCTCCTTGCATTATCTTTTGTTTATCTTAGCTATGACAATTACCATGCTTATGGACATATTTTGAAAGACTGGGTTTGGTTCTGATTTCCATTTTTTGGTAGAACAAACTATGGGATCTTCCATATTTATATGTTTTATGAACCTTTGAGGTAATACAATTTTTATTTACAATAAAAAATTTAAGGAGAATATGTGGTGTGATAAAGAATTAGAAGATAAACGAAAATTAACATACCAGAAGGAGGTGGTCAACCCTAAATTAGAATATTAAAAGTACCTCTTAGTTTTTACAAGTGTGAAGAAGAAAATCAACATTGCTAAAATAAGAACAAACTCTCACGAGTTGAATAGACAAACTAGGCATTGGACAATTCCCAAAACATCATGGGGCGAAAGAATCTATCATATTTGTGAAACTAAGAAGGTTGAAGATGAAAAACAATTTCTCTTAGAATTCCCTACCTATGCCCAAATTAGATCCCAATTTAAAAATATTTTCCACGATATAGTCCTTCCTAACCTCCTAAGTCATCAAAACTTTGGTGATCTTGGAACACTTCTCTCAATCTTTTTTGAGCATAAAAATACATTTTTAAAGAAATTGAAGTAATATCTTACCTTCTTAGGGTCTAATAGACCAATTCTAGTCCTGGTGGACATTAATCATCATCATCAATAAATTTCAAATGTTGAAATTCATCTAAAACATATAGTAACATATATATATAAGGATGACCATCTAAATTTTGGCACAATTATTCTCAATTGTAACTAGTTTAGATCCATCTCAACTCTCGATCTATCAAACATAGAGTCATTTTTTACTATGACTCTCTTGAATTTAGCTTTAATTTTTATTTTCAAATAAATATTATGCATTCTTTCCTTATACAAATTTGTGAGTAGGCCAGCAAAGTATAGTGGGAGCTTAACCATCTAATGGAACACGTTCCATTAGAGCATTAGGTGCCAGCTCCCTATACAACAATCAGAGAGATCCCACCTTAACCATAACAATATGGACATGAAAGAGTTCAAAGAAGAGCAAATAATGGGGGCAAGACTTGAAGTAGGATTTCTAATAACAGAGGTCTCCTGCACGGTGATAACTGGGGAGGTGCACCAAGCATACAATCAACATCTGGAAGGACATAAGTATGGAATTTTGATGGTTGACCCCCTTCTCAAGCATGGGGAGGAAATCTTCAAGAACAAGCATGATGAGGTGTGAATGTGTGCATAGGTAAGGTGGAAGGGTGAGGTGGGGAGGAAATCTTCGAGATCAAGTAGGATGAGGTGTGAATATGTGTAGAGGTAAGGCGAAAGGTGAGGTATTGAATCACCTCCACTTCCCAAATGATTAATTTACATTTGTAGTAAAGTTATTGACCTAGACAAAGGAAGCTCCAATGGAAGATCCCTTCCTTAGAGATAGAGAAGAAGTGGTCACTGAGAGGGAGAAATGGAGAAAACCCAGCCTCTGTCATCCCATAGAAAACATTATTTGGCTAAGAACCAAGTCTCGCACGGAGAGGAAGCCGAGACCACACTAGGACCACAACCTCAGGGGAAAAAAGAAACCTAGCCTAGCAACCATACTTAAAACAAAAGAGCACACCTTCAACCATAATCCACCCAGTTCATCTCTAAGATCATATATGCAAAACAATTTTCCATTATTGCTAGAAGAGGGTTGAAGAGTGTTGCATAGTTGCAAGATCCTACCATCGCTCCTTGCTAATGTCATTAACCATGGACTAGACTTGCATGGTCTAGAATGAGAACCCTTTATCCTTACACACAACCTCTTCAAAGTCGCATATGAAACCACCTATACTTACCACCCATTGCCTTGAAAACGTAAAAGGACTAATGAGAGACCTATCTAATGATGCTCCCATCACTTAACACTTGCTTATAGTTTATGGTCAATCATCCTATCCATTAAATCAATCTAAGCATATAATTTTCTTTTAACAAACCAAAAATTTGGACTTAGTGTTGCATTACGCATCCTGTATCATTCGAGAAGTCCTAGAAAGTGAAAAACACCCAAATAAATTTAATCATGAAGATGGATACAAACATGGTTAGTCTTGGAAACCCTTTATTCATTGCCTTGATCATTGATATTTCATTTTAATCTAATTAATTTTCTAAGAATCATCTCTAGTTTCTTTCTCATATAACCCCTATTTTCTTAACTTGAATTCCTAATTTCATCTTTATCTTTGCTCTTAATTTTTCACATAATCATTGGCCATATCTCTTTAATCTCTTTTATACTTATATGAATATCCCCATTTCTTGTTTTTTCCTCTCTATCATTATTCATTTACTTGGTCTCCTTTGAATATTTCCCTATCATCTTTTAACTCGTTTTAATTTAATATATAATTTATTATTTCCCCCTTTGCCATTTCTAATTTATTATTTATCCAATCTAGCAATGTTTCTTCAATGACTTTATTGCAGGATTTGAAAAGATAATAAATTAAATTAGTGAATGGATGCTCTATATTTAGCTTTGACCAATTTTAATCTTTATACATCATTTCAATGATCAACTTAATATTTAATAATTGTTTCTCTAATGTCCTCAACTACCTTTATTGGGGGTGAGGGGGTCTGTAGCTAGGGTTTCCCGGGCCATAGACCCCTCATTTTTACTATTCCCTTCAGATGGTCGAGTGCGGATTTCTCTATGGCCTCCTTCAACCTGAAGCCATCTTCTCCTCGATGTTTTCTCCTGATTTAGAGTCTACCTTTCATGGTTTTTCTTTCGGGGAGGCCTCCTTTCTTCCCATTCTTTGATCTTGGTGTGTGAGTCAGGCTTCTTTCTGGATGGTGGCGGCGGCCCATCGTTTCCTGGTGTTGCAATTCCGTCACCTTGGTTCTCTTGCTTTTCTCAGTTTGAGTCATTTGCACAGATATGTTCTTCCTTTGAGTGGGCTTCAGTGCTTGCAACCTCTGTTTGCTTGGTCGTTCTTCCATTGGAGTTTTCTCTGGGAGGGGATTTGTTTTTCTTTTGTATTTGAGCTGCAATCATGCTTATGGGTGCATTTGCGGGGGTTCCGCTTGGTCATTTTTTCTCATATCTGTGTATTTCTTGGAGAGGTCTCTACTTTATTTCGCTCCTTACTTGCGGTTCCTCTCTATGGTTCGTGCAGATTGAGCTCTCCTTTCTGGATGAGGCGATTTTTTCTGATGGTGGTTGTCTTTGTTGGTGTGGTTATACTGGAGCTATAGTATTCTTGTCTCAGATATATCATTGTCCCCTCTTATGTTGTCTCGGGGTTTCTGGAAATCTTGTCGTCATTTTTCTCTGTGGGTGTCCTCTCCTCTGAGGGGTTATCATGATGCTTCTTTGTTCTCCCTTTTATGTTTCAGGTTCATTCAGGGTCATATGCATACCCTCTTCTCTGTGGGTTTGGATGTAATTTTTTTGGTGCCGAGTTTCAGATCCTTTGTAGTTGGGGTTTGGAGTTATGGATCCTCTCTTTTTAGAGAGATATGTATGCTGCTCTGATTTGGTCCATCTTGCATTTGGGTTTTCTTTGGGGTTCATCTTGATGCCCGCACTCGGCAAGTTTTTGGGGTCTTTACTCATCAGTCTGCAATTCCTCTCTCTGTTTGTGTTGGTATGTTTAGGATTTGATGTATGCACAGATGATGAGGGAGCTTCGTACCGCTCTGACCTTGTCCATCTAGTCACCAGTGTTGGTTTGTTCAAGGTTTGATGTATGCCCAGTTGATGTGGGAGCTTCATACCGCTATGACTTGGTTCATATTGTCTCCAGGGTCTTTTGCTTGAGAATTCTCTTTTGATGTGTTTTTCTGTGGTGGAATTCCATACAGTTATCTGGACATATATTATTTTTTTCATGAATGTTCTCATCTCTCTTTTTTTTTTATACTTGGTTGTGACTTACAAATGACTCATAAAATACACATATGATAAAATGAATATTAATGACAAATGTCTCATAAAAGAAAATAAAAATAAAAATACAAATGTCTCATAAAATATCATACAATAAGATTTTATCATTGGTCATCACCATTATTTATAACATCATGTTATAAATTTCTCATAAATAATGATTTGTCATTAATAATTATTTATATCATCATCATGTTAGAAGTCAATTCTGTAAATGAGTTGATTCCTCTATAAACAATCGAATTCTTTGATAGAAAACGAACACTTGTGAACACATGAATCACCCTGTATTCTCCTCCAATATATCCTCACCGAGTCGAAGTCAAACCGTTTTTTACTTACTTCATCTTTAATTGCTCATGTAGTCCTAAGATGAGCTCAAATCTCACAAATCTTCGAGTAAATGTTCCAAAATAGGTATAATTTTACTTCTCAAATGTGAGAGGCATTCATTCACACATAGATTAAAGGCTACATATATATCATATCAATGAAATAAAGACAATTTATTATTGGAAAAAAAATGGTATGAAATTAAGTGCTTATAAATTTTAATTTAAAAAAATAATTAAAGACAAAGATTCACATGAATTCTAAATCACAAACTAATAAAATTAGAATAAAAAAAATGTTACATGGTTTCAACATCTCTAATTATAAAGGGCCAAATGGTCAGAATCTTAACCAAGAGGTAGTATAAGTTTCACTTCTCCCATTTTTGTTGGGTTTAGGTGCCTTAGAATCCACAACAAAAGGTCACTTGAACTCAAAATTTCAAGTTGATCAAGTCAAAACCCAAACACTAAGGCACTGTCCCGGAATCCCAAGTATATCGATTTCATGGTATGAGATCATGATTAAAAAAAGAATTGAAGGCAAAGGATGACATGACCTCCAAATCACAAGCTAATAAAATAAGAATCACAAAGAAAAATGATACATGATTCCAACATCTACAATAATAAAGGGCCAAATGGTAAGAATCTGAACCAAGAGGTCATACATGTCCCACTTCTCCAACTTTTGTTGGGCCTAGCCTCCCAGGTGTCTACAAATCAACAACAAAAGGCCACTTGAACTCAAAATTCCAAGTTGATCAAGTCAACAACCCAAATATTGGGGTAGTTTCTTGGATTCCCAAGCACATTGATTTCATTATATTGCATAGATTTCACTCTTTGTAAAGTCAATAATTTTCAACTAAGTTGTTTATTGCATTACTCTTTAGTATAGTGCATTGATTTTAGTGTTTATATGGTTGATAAATTTAATTATTTTATTTTATGCATTGATTTCATTGTTTTGATAGTGGATAAGGCTACATGAAAAAAAATTTCTCACTATTATGAAATGATTGATTAGATAGAATTGAAGGGAAATCATTATGCTTGGTAAATAAATTTAGTTGTAAGACACCAAATAATTAATCAATTAGATGGTTTGAGATCCTAATCATAGAAAAATAATTAAAGGAAAAAGCTCACATGAGATTCAAATCATAAGTTGATAGAACTAGAATCATGAAGCAAAAGGTCACATGATCCCAACATTTGCAATTGCAAAGGCCCAAATGGTGAGAATATGAACTAAAAGGTCATGTAATTCCCACTTTTGCACCTTTTGTTAGGCTTGTGTTGCCAAGTCGATCAAGTTAATTCCTAAAGCATGGGGCAATCTCTTGGAATCCCACATACATCGATTTCATTATATTGCATAGTTTTCAATTTTCATAATGTCGATAATTTTCGATTAAGTTGTTTGTTTTATTGATCTTGGTATAGTGCATTGATTTCAATGTTTGTATAGTGGATAAATTTGATTATTTTGTATTGTTTGTTGATTTCAGTGTTTCTATAGTGGATAAATACTACATGGAAAATATTTTTCTCACTATTTTGAAAAAAATGAATTATAGGGAAATCATTACACATACGAAAGGAGTATAGTAGTAAGGTAATGAATAACTAATCAATTAGATAGTTTGAGATCATCATTAAAGGTATAAAAAAAAACCGAAATGAACTCCAAATCACATGTTGATACAATTGGAATCATGAATCAAAAGGTCACATCTTTCCAATATTTTCAATTGTGGAGCCTTAGATGGTGAGAATCCAAACTAGGATACCATCTAACCCAGTTTTCCAGCTTACACTAGGCCTGTGTACCTAAGAATACACAATAAAAGGTCACATGAACTCGAAATCTAAAGATAATCAAGTAACAACCCAAAAGATGGGGTAATTTCCCAAAATCACAAGTACAACCTTGGGTTCTAGAGTTATCAATATCTAAAACTTCCTCAGTCTGTAAAAGTATTCTTTATGTTGGACATATTTTATTGATTTCATGAGTGGCGTCCTTATTGAGGCTTCATGAAGTCATGAGGATTGATGTTGGAGAAAACAACTATTAATATTGGAAAGAAAGAGAGACATGTATGACTTTTGTTGCAATATCTCAAGTTAAAGGTTTGAATGGTATTTGATTTCAATGTCCTTTATCATATAATTAATATGAAAATAATTTTGGAAATAATTGATATGAAAATATGGAAAAGCTAGCAGGTGTGACTATAAGAAACATTGAAAAAGATAGATTAAGAAAATCAATGTGTAATATATCTATTATTTATATAAGCATCATGTTATTTCCTGATTTAGTGGTCTCGACAAGGTACTCTCGAGGAACTAAGGTGGCACCACACATGTTAAGTGCTCACTATCACCTTGACACAAATCCCCACTCTTCAAGCCAACTCCTACTAAAGGCTATGGGGGGCTTCCCTAATCTAAACAAAAACAAATTCACCAAATATAAGTAGACAAGTGCCCAATGTTGATGTCTAGGGTGAAGGTAGGAGTTAATTATGTAATTATTGATCTGAAATAATAAAATAAACTACACAAAAAACGCAAACCAACAACTAGAAAGACACTCAAACTTCGAGAAATGAATCTTGAAATAACACAAAGTTGATTGTTAGATTCCCTCATGAATTATAAGATGAATAACTTGATCTAGATCTTGGTAAAAGGCTATAAATGAACCACAGTATCATCGTCCTACACTTTCAAACCTTCAAAAATGATAAAAAAACACAGAAAACCAACAAGCTAAAGGTGCCTTAATGAACACCCACAAATATAGGGTACCTCCCAAGAGGTAACACATCCTATTACTTTCTTAGTATTCGTCTTCTTCATCATTGAACATTGTTGCTTCATTTTTATTCACCTTATTACTTGTATAACTTTTGAAGTGGCATTCTTAATAATACTCTATAGTTTATAGATTATATTGATAATATTAAAAAAATTATCACATTTAAATTTAAGGACAATATGTCCTTGGATAGGGTGCCACTTGGAGAGCATGTGAAGAATCATGTTGTCTTAGATTGTCGCCACACTCCTCCATTTCTCCCTCCCAATGCTGACTATTAATGAAGATGAGCTAGGTGGGCATCTGGACCGTATGGGTAACTTAGTACACAGGTTTGGCATGACGTCGACTTACATTTTCACTCGTACTTGGACATTGAGTGTTATCAACTCGAGCTCAATGATATTCACCATGGTCGGAAGTGGAATTATTGCAATGTTTATTCTCGATGCGAGCTCCTCTCTTCCCATTCTGATTTATTTCACAACTCCTTGGTCCCTCCCAAAGTTGTTGTTGTATTCTTGCACTATGGTTTCATTTCCTCCCCCACCTGATTTCCTTAGCACCCTCACTGCCACCATGCCGAGAGAGAGACAAGCCAAAATGTGGCCCAACCTACTACAACTTCTTAGCCAAATGAAATTTCCCTGCTCCTTCAATTGCTTCATCTCATCACCCTGCTCGTCCTGTAGTCGCGTCTCCCTCCACTGCTCAGAATTGGGACAAATATGATTGGGGCCTGATCTTCCTAAGATACAACCTATTACTATCTCCATGATGATCACCCATGTGAATGCCCATAATATATTAGCCCCTTCCACTGAAGTAGGTGATAATTCTCCTTCCCAGGAGCCAAAGGAGAACTGAAGCTTCCATGTTCATGAGGAGGCGGCTCCCATGTTAGTTGAAGAAAAGGTTTCATAAAACGTTGGTCTAAATACAGTGGTTACACAGTCCGGGGAAGCGATGTCTGAGTTGATTCCACAACATGGCTTCTCTGAGGAGCAATTGCACCTCATTTTTGAATTGCGCAAGGACGTTGTAGACCAGATTCATTGCTAGGAAATCCTCAGTCACTTGTCGGATATGTTCTTCAACTCTTTCTCAAGCGATCCTGTGAAAATAAGATGCCCAACCTGTTTTCAGCCATTCTCCTTCACTCCATATCCGCCACAATCTCCGTTAGACAATGGTGGACAAGGTGCATACAATGTATGCCACTCTCCAATTTCTTTTTCAATTTGTTAAATGTTAGAAACAAGACAATCTTAGCTTTAGGCCTCCTTGCAGTATCTTTTATTTATCTTAGCTATGGTAATTAACATGGTTATGGACATCTTTTCAAAGCATGGGTCTGGTTCTAGTTTCCATTTTTTGGTAGAATAGACTACATGATCGTCCATATGTATATGTTTTCTAAACCTTTGAGGTAATACAATTTTTATTTACAATTTTTTTTAAGGAGAATATGTGGTGTGATAAAGAATTAGAGGGTAAAAGAAAATTAAGATACCACAAGGAGGTGGTCAACCCTAAATTAGAATATTAAAAGTACCTCTCAGTTTTGGCAAGTACGAAGAAGAAAATCAACATTGTTAAAATAAGAACAAACTTTCACGAGCTGAATAGCGAAACTACGCATTGGACAATTCCAAAAATATCGTGGGGCGAAAGAATCTATCATATTTGTCACACTAAGAGGGTTGAAGATGAAAAACAATTTCTCTTAGAATGCCCTACCTATACCCAAATCAGATCCCAATTTGAAAATATTTGCCACGATATAGTCCTTCCTAACCTCCTAAGTCATCAAAACTATGGTGATCTTGGAACACTTCTCTCAATCTTTTTTGAGCATAAAAATACAATTTTAAAGAAATTGAAGTAATCTCTTACCTTCTTAGGGTCCGATAGACCAATTCTGGTCCTAGTGGATGTTAATCATCATTATCAATAAATTTCAAATATTGAAGTTCATCTAAACCATATAGTAACATATATATAAGGATGATCATCTAAATTTTGGCACAAATCTTCTCAATTGTAACTAGCTTAGATCCATCTCAACTCTGGATCTATCAAACATAGAAGAAAACCATATAGTAACATATATATAAGGATGATCATCTAAATTTTGGCACAAATCTTCTCGATTGTAACTAGCTTAGACCCATCTCAACTTTAGATCTATCAAACAAAGAAATTTTATATTTAAAAAAAGTTTTACAACTTAAAAAATTTAATTCTTTGCAAAACTTAATAGATCCAAAATTAAAATAAATCAAAATTAATAATATTCATTTAATATTACTTAATTCAATAATAATTAATTATTATTTAATAATTTAACATTTAAAAAATAATTATTATAAAAATAAGAGTGATGTTCAAATTAATTAAACAAATACCTATACGTTATAACCCTTAAAAAATGTGCATATAACTTATAAGATTTTTTATTATAAAAATACTAAAAATATTTTTAAATTTATGATTAAAGTTGATTTCTTTGTTACAACCTGATATAAAAGCCCCTCTTCACCAAGTTCATATATATATATATATTTTTGAGACAATGCATTTCTAATGACTTGTTTATTTATTAATATACATTTTAAGTGGGGTCATAATCACTAGCGAATGGAAAATCAATCAATGATAAAAAAACTCTATTAAATTAAAAAAAAAAGATGTGAAAGATAAAAATATAAGATGAAATAATAAATAAAATTGGTTTAATTAAAAAATAACAATAATAATAAAAAAATTACATTTTAAGAAATTTGATTTTTTTCGGTTATAGATTTATATTGAATTAATAAAACTCTATAACTAACTTTGACTCACCCATTCATGTTGGCAATACCCATAGAGGTGAAAGTGCAATGTGAGTAGCGAGAAAAGTGTGTGTGAGGAGATGATGGTTGTATGCCTGAGATTGGCTATTGTAATTCTCCCTTGAATAATAAGAATATCTAATATCATTGCCCGTGGTTTTTTCCCGCATTGGGTTTCTACATAAATCATTGTTCTCAGTTTTATGCGTGTTTAGTCTTGCTTGCATATGCTCTGGTTTGTTATGCTTTGTTATACTTTCGCTGGCCAACAAGTGGTATCAGAGAAGGTTGAGTAGGTGTCACAGGTGAGCCAAGGCAAATTGTGTGCAGGTCTCTTGTGAGCGCTAGAACCTTTGGACGCATTTTTTGGCATGTAAGGACAAGCAGACTAAAGTACTGAGGAGCCTTGATATTTTCTAAGAACCAGAAGGTGTGATTGAGTGAGTTTCAGGTCACAAGCACTCGCTAGGCAGTGTTATAGGCACGTCAATGCTCTCACAATGAATACTTTCAATGAATAGAGTTCAATTCCATTTGCAGACGTCAAGGAACAATGGCCATCAGATCAAGTGAAATAATTAATCGTGGTCGTAGATTGTCTCAAGATCCATAGCATCGAATTAAATCAACACCATTGATCACTTGAAGGATCGACGACTGAGAACAACAATTGTTTTCAGACTGTTTTAAGTCACGAAACCCAGAAGAGATTGTGACCATTAATCGCCCTGAACCAATGGTAGAGAGGAGTTTCGACGATCATCAAAGTGATACACAGTCGGAAGGGCACAGTTGATGATAGACATCGATCAACGGTGGAGATCTGTTTGGGGTGATTATATCAACGACTACAAGAGGGGCACATGGTGACGCCCTATTGGAATGAGGTGACTATCAGATTCATTGACATTCGAAAAGCTCCGTGGAAGTAAGGCTCTGATTGATAGTGAGGATCATTTCGGAGTAACTCAGATGGAACGTCCCGGAGGAGACGTGTGGCGAGTGATCCATCAAGGTCAAGTTAAAAGGGGAATGAAGGTAAGTGGTTTGTAACCATTGATCACGGGAGATCGATGGTGTAGAATTGTCAAGTACAACATCATGAGAGTTTGGATTGTCAGAGCCCAGGCCCTTCAGAGTGTTGCAGCTCAACTAAACTTTGAAAGAGGGAGTCTGATGCTCTAAGTATTGGTTATAGTCCGAGGAAAAATGTTGATCGTTAGATCGTAGGACCGTTGCACAAGTACCGTTGGATTGTGGCCTATAACAAAAGAATTGTTATCGTGTAGTCGAGTGGCAAGAGAAGATCCAACCATTAAAAGGTTAGATCAACGACAAGGAGTGAGCCAGATCAACAATTCTGGAAAAGAGGCATGTGGCAGCCTTATAACACAACGAATTGTTCAAAGTGGGTCCTATCCATCGGAGTTGAAAGGGTCGAAGCGACCAACACGAAGAGAAGTCCAATAGAAAATTATGATACAAAGGAAGAAGGAGGAGTTTGATGGTCTATGGAAGTCGACCCCAACGTGCCAGCCCTTCGTCATAACTCGAGGTATTATGACACTTATCACATGGTTTTGAGCGCTAGTAGACTGCCGCATAACGGAGTAATATGATACTCTGTAATAAAGGAAATTTGAGCCCGAATTAATAATTTTGAGAGTAGATCGAGACTGATTTTTCACTCTTGCATTATAATGTTAACTTTTGTTCAATTTTAATTTATTATGATTATTTTATTTTACACATCTTATTAGTCCATGATTATTTTATGATTATAAAAAAACAAAGACGACCATCAAAACTATGCACCTAATTCTCCATGAAATACATCAAATTCATCGTAAGAACCGACGTACTGCACCAAATTATCGAAAAAAAGTATCGAAATGCAGAGCTTC